>VYZR01027000.1:60127-87274 GCA_013400675.1 Oxylabes madagascariensis
AAAAAGCTTAAGCAAGAATCTGCAGTTCTCTGACATTTCTAGTTCTGTCCTGCTCCTCCAGGCACAAACTGTAGATCCAATATCAGCTTGGATAGTATTTTATTTCAAATATTTTATTTTCAAATATTTTTAAAATTAATTTCTTCCAAACACGTATTTCCTGTAGGTGCATGATGGATATGCAAGCATTTCCTCATAAGCTTTTGACAATGAACATACAGAATTATTGCTTAAAATAGCATGCCTTCATAAATATATTTTAAAAATTAGGATTTTAATTAAGGGTATATTGGAAGACACAACCGTTTTTCCTGCAACTCAACAGATCTTTGTTTAAAATATATATATATACCTAATCTCTCAGTACTGTTAGGGATCATGAAAATCACTGAGCTGTCTGGTCTCTTCCCCAAGATGTTGCCCAAAATTATGTTTATTCCAGCTTAATATCACCAAGACTTACTACAGGGGTCCACAGCTGATAACAAATGTCAGCTCTTTCAGTAAAAGTTAATTTGGAAGAAAAGCAACCTAAAGATATGTTGATGGATCTTTTCAGATATTTCCATGATTAATAATTCAACAGAGGATGATTTGAGCTTCTTACAAATTTAGAAAGCTATGATGATAAATATACCAGATTAAGGAACTGGAAAACCATAATCCTCTATTTCTACATGACTTTGAAACAGCTTTAGGGACTATATGTTCCACTGCCAACATATCTCTCTTCGAAGCTAGGAAATCCTCTTGGGAGGAAAAGACACTTTGGGACCCGCGTCTAATTAGTCTGTGGCCTTTTTGCCAAAATGCGTAACATTCAACCTTAGAGAACGAAGAGCACATTGTCACAAGACTGAAATGCTGATAAGCACTGAGAAAACCATCCCTCAGTGGCACTTTGATCTCTGAGGACTAGCCTAGGACTAAGACTTACTCTGTTGCTCTTTTAATAGCCATCAGACTATATTGTCTGTCAGAAATAATACACTGCCTGCGCTGAGATGTGACCCACTTGGTGACAGCGAATTAAATCTCACTATGGTTGGTCCCTTTACAGCTCCTTTGACACAAAGATCTTACTATCCATTACCTCTGTCTTTGTACAGCATGTAATTTCATATGAAATTTACCATTTAAAGGCTAATAATGTGTTTAAAGCTCTGTATTAGATGGTCTTTGGTCACTGCCAAGAGGGAATGAAGCTGGCACTGAAAGTTCATCCATGTGGATAGTAAACAGAGAGAGTAAAACCAGATTAGTGAGAATGGGGTCTATATTTGCACTGCAAAACTGAGTGCTGTAAAATAATATATACAAATGAGAATACATTTCTGTATCAAAATGCAGACAACAGCAGGAGACTTTATTTTAAATAGCATAGTAAATTCTGTATTGTTTAGCTTATAGATAAACTGTGGGGAAGGATAAGAAGGAAGGAATATACTGGAGACCTTCTGTCTACAAAGGTGTTTCTTTTCTTACCGAAGGGGCAAAAATCATCATTATGACACGTCTGGTTCTTCATTGTTTGTACTTAAAAAAAAAAACTGGATACATATTTTGTGCTTATTTTTATCATTCATTTTCCTGTCTCCATTTTGTAGATCTATTTGTATCTGTAAGCATATACATCATATATATGTCTCTATATGATAGCCTTGGCAGCTTGTTCTTAGAGGAATGAGCTCAAGCACTCGGTCCCATTGGCTGCTGGGAGACTTGGCAAAGGGACACCACTGCTGAGCCATTTCAGGCATTGCTCTCGGATGCTTCTCAGGCCAGCAGCTCATGGAGATACTGAGACAGTGTCTCTCATGGCTTGCTAATGCCTAGTTTTTAAAAGAAAGAGCTGGGAGACATAAAATAAGGCGGAGAGCAAAGAAGAGGTTGTCCCAGATTTTGTTTGCTGGTAGAGATGAGACCACAATCTCAACATTCCTTGTCTCTGCCTTATCTAATCAATGCACATCCCTGGGCCAGGCCCAATAACGATGCAGTTTTGAGGAGGGTGTGGGGGAAGCAGGTGTGCTTCTCCAAATCCCAGGGATGCTAAAGATGGCAGAGATGACAGCAAAATTCCTTCCATCCTCCCAGCCTTTCTCAACAGCCACTTCCCACACTTTTTAATCCCTTCAGAAAACGTTAGGAGCAGAGTCACTCCCCCGTTGCCCTGCCTGCCAGTTAGTTCTAATTGCCAGCACGTCAATTACCATGCATTAATTTCTGGTTCCATTCCTCCCTTGTTTACCAGACGTGATGTCAACCCCGTGCTTGGGTTGAACCAGTAGCTGTTTTTGTTTCCTGGCCTTCAGCAGGCACCCTGTCCACCCTCTCCCACAGACCATTGTTACAGGCAAATGGGACATTCTATGAAATGTCTGTCACGTAAAAATCCAGCTTACAGTCCGGTTCTAGTCTGCTATGAACTGGCCATCTTTATTTAAATGTTAAAGCTAATGCCATTACAAAGTCAAATTAGTCTGCCCTCCAGACCNTCCCGTGTCCCTGCCTGCCAGTTAGTTCTAATTGCCAGCACGTCAATTACCATGCATTAATTTCTGGTTCCATTCCTCCCTTGTTTACCAGACGTGATGTCAACCCCGTGCTTGGGTTGAACCAGTAGCTGTTTTTGTTTCCTGGCCTTCAGCAGGCACCCTGTCCACCCTCTCCCACAGACCATTGTTACAGGCAAATGGGACATTCTATGAAATGTCTGTCACGTAAAAATCCAGCTTACAGTCCGGTTCTAGTCTGCTATGAACTGGCCATCTTTATTTAAATGTTAAAGCTAATGCCATTACAAAGTCAAATTAGTCTGCCCTCCAGACCTGTAATAACATTTAAGTAGGAAAAGTATTATGCCCTGTGTTCACCCTGACAACTCCTGAGTGCTCCTGGTACCAAGAGTATTTCCACAAGGGCGGGATTGGGTTTATTCACCCGCTATGTGCAGCATGCCAAGTCATTCTTTTCGCATTTTGCACTAATTAAAAAATAAACATGTAGTATGACAAGTTTGGTTCAGAAATCTCTGAAGGACAGACCTTCATACAGCACATCAGCTGATACTTTGTGCCCTCAGCTATGACTTATCCCTATTCTTTTAAATTACGTTCGACTGGCTGATCAGTTCATAAAGTAAATGGACAGCTGCAGCAGAGAGCAGACATTTTAATAGCAGAGTGCTGTAGACATGGCTGCCTGCCAAAGAACACATTGTTAAAGCAAGCAGCATAAAATGAAAAATTAAGATATTGGCACCACGACCTACTGGTAAGAGCTGAGGGTCAGTAAAGGACACGGCTATAATCTAAAAGATTTCTTCCACTAGATTAAATTTAGGACAGGCAGAGCATCCTTGCTTTGGAGAAGTGTCCTGCAGTGCTGGGAACTGAGGCGAGTCTCCAAACAAACATAGAAGCCCCTGTTGCTGTCCTGGCCACTTCAGCTTCTCTGCTTGGCAACTGGCAACTTGGTACAATCTCCCTTTATAGCACAGCCGTCGCAGCTGGACATAACAGCACTCAGATCAGTTCTGAAATGCACATTCTTAGTAATCAATACTTACTTTAAAGTATGTGCTTCATTTAACACTCCGCTTTGGCTATTGTTTATTTATTTGAAAAAAAAAATCAACGGTTTCTTGAAATTGCCTTTTGAGCAAAACAGGTGCAGAATAACAGCAGCAAGAGAAAAGAATGTATTCTGATGCTCCTTCCTCAGTGTCTGCCAGTGTTATCACCGGTTAACAAATGCTGCATTAAAAAAAAAATGGTTTGGAGAAATTCTCTAGTTAAATGGCTCAGCATTCATTATTCAGGAACTCCAAGCATGAGTGCACATCCCTTCCTCTGGGTGCATACATTGTGCTCCAGTCTTTGCTTACCTATCATCGTGTGCTGTTAATAGAGTTGTGATTTTTTTTTTGCTGTCCTATACAATGACTACGGTATAGCCTGTGATGTGTCTTTATCCCCCTGAGTAATTCTTCTGTCACTGTGACCTACTGCCTCTTCTTTGACTCTGATTTCTTTGCAGAAGTTGTGTTTTACTCCACAGACATGTTTAAATAGCTTGTCAGTATCTCTATGCCATCCTATTTATTTCTGTGCCTGAGAGTACTCTTTCCTTTGGAGCAAGCTGGACCTGAACAATTAAGCAAACAGCTAAAATTGAGATGATGAGAACTCTTATAGGACCTGTGACAATATTACAGTATAAATCAAAATACTTTCTTGCTTGTTTGTTTATATGGAGTCTGTCTAGGAGTATTCCCAGTGATCCTTGGAGAGCATAGCTGAGAATTGGAAGTGTCCCCGACCTGTGGCTGTTCGCGAACAACAAGGAAAAGTATCTACAGATCTCATTATTTGCAATCACTTAGCCAAAACCAAAGGTTCAAAATACAGCCTGTGTGTGTGCCAGGAAATCTTGTCAGCTCAGTACAGCAAGATTTTCCTTCACAATGCAGAACAGCTCAGAAATTTCTAAGGTGAATCATCAAGAGTGTCCTTTGGTGAATTTGTATCATAAAGCAGGAGCCTTACTAATGCTTTCCATGATGTACAAGGTGTGCAGGAACTGAGCCTGAACATCTCCAGCACAGTATTCATTATTCATCCGTGTCAGTCGAGCAGAGCTCAGCTTTCCCCGTGCTGCACTGGGCAGGAAAGCAGTGTGTGATGATTAGAAAGCCAGAGCCAGCCCTGCCATGTGAGGTGATGAGAACAGGGAGAGGGAAGAGCAGCTCTGCTCAACCACGTGGTGCCAAACACGTCCCAGGATGTGGGAGCTCTTGTGCCACATCCCACTGTGCTCACATGGCAGAGCAGGAGGTGTAGATCTCCCTTGGGATTTTTTTCTTTCCTCTTCACCCCACCTAAATCCAGCACACTTACCTGTGGGTTCTGACCATCTCATTACAATTCCTACGCTTTAAGGTTAGGATTTTAATGTGAGGTGTTTTTCTGACCTTGCTCCAGATTATTTTTACACACCAGGAATGAATTACTGTATGAATAACAGTGCTTTCAGATATTTTGGGTTAGGAAGCTATTCAGAAGACCTTGGGAAGCTGACTTCTTTTCAGTGGCTTAATAGAAGCAGATGAAAACAGGAAAAAAACAGCCTTTTTCACATGACACATTTTAACAGGAAAGCATGTGATGTTTGCACCATTATCTAAATTTTCTTCTGCAAATCATCTTGACAGGGTGTGAAATGAAGAGTCGTAGTTTCATTCTCCTAAGCTTCCTCCATGAAAGTTTCAGCTTGGATAACCCAGTGTCTTCCATCCTAATCAAAAGGTGTTTAAAAATGCAAGTATCTAACACATATAATCAGATATAGATTTTTTATAACTGCATCCATAGGGATTTTTTGGGCTTACCCGCACCGACCCTAATTGATTGTGACTGTCCACTCACTTTATTTTAAAGCAGCCAGATAGGCTGGGCCAATTTCTTGCTAGAAAATTGAATTGCATTTGCATGATGTTAACACAAGGTGACAAAACAGGCTGGATATAGGGAAGGGTTAAAATCTGGTACAGAAAAATCATTCTGACCCTGCTTACACACACCGTCGCTGTCCCGGACTGTACCACTCAGGACTACTGCTAACACGGACAGTAAGCTTCCTCCCATTTTAAGCAGCATTATTAAGTTGGCCTGAAAAAGTGGGACAACTGAGCTGCTTAATATCCCTCTCACAATGTGGAGGCTAATCTCTCCTATCTTTATTCAGGATGCTCCTTCTCCGGGACACCTCTCCCTCCGCCCTGCCTGGGTCACTGTGATTGGGGTCACTGGGACAGCGGCACAACCACGAGGCTGCAAACCCTGCTGCAGCCCAGACACGGCCCCATGGGCACAGGGACATCTGCACAGCTCCCGGCTGAGCCACACGTCCCCACGGGTGCCCCAAGGCCACAGAGTTTCCCCCTGATCCTCAGCTCTGCGAGGGCAGGCGGCTTTTTGAGCATCATTTGTCACTAGGATCTCTGAACAGAGGAACGCCACTACCCGTGCTTAAGTGGCCACATTAAATAGGCTACAACAACACATTCCTCACTGAGGGCTGTGTGGAACAGGGTAAGTCTAATCAGGGGCTGAAGACTGAAGGAGAATATGAATAATCTTTATCCCCGTGTCTCCTGCACAGCAGACTCCTATCAGCATTTTTGCTGATAAAATTGAGCTATAAATATGAAAGGCAATTTTAAGGGGAAAAACTTAAAACACAGTTGTAAATTAGTGAAGCTGGAGTCAAATGTAACCGTAATGACTGCAATAAAAAAAAAAAAAGCCAATTTGTTGCATCTTCTGGAGATGAGAGTCTCAGCGTAATAAAAGCAATGTACATGCTAAGTATGATGAAGGTTAAAGTGACACCAAGGCTCATTTGTTTCAGTTCCTCTGCCTTATGAAATCCTCTCTTAAATCTTAAGGCTTCAATGACATCTGCTGTTGAAGACCTATTTAATTAATTAGTTGTAATTTAACAGATATTCCTTCTAAGTGAATTCTTCTTCCATGGAGTTTCTACTATTCAACTACATTTGCAAAGATTCCTACCACAACTTTTTAATCTAATCAAAAAGCTCTGAAACTGAGCTCTTTTGCTGTCCTGTTCATCCCACAAGGTGTTAAATCACTCTTGCCTTTTTAAAGCAAAAGAATTTTTCTCCCTACCTTGCTCCTGCCCTCCCTCCCAATTTTAATACATGGAGATTGCATGGGCACGTGTTTAACTGCCAAGAAAGCTATTCCCAATTTGTGTTCAAACCCATTGGTGGAATACCAAGAGTTTATGATCAAAAAGCAGCCATGACAAGAGGAAACATGATCCTAAAGGTTTGTAAACTAATGCTTCTGTGCTCTCACAGTAGCCTTTAAAGAGCAGAAAAGAGGAATTAATCTGTGGTTCCCTTTCATGTGCGACTTTAATGCTTCCAAGAGCAGAACAGAAAGCCTTTAGTCCAAGCAGTTCAAGAAATGCTTAAAGTAAGGCTAAAAGTCTGATTCTTCACCTCAGGGCAGTGACAGAATTATTCAGAATTAAACTCCCTGCACTGCAGGTCACACCTTCAGTAACGTGAGATGGTGATTTCTATCCTGGATAAAAGGTGTTGTGTTGCCCGGTTCAGCCTTCTGAGAAAAATTGTTTTCTTTATGTATCAAAACTTTTCCCACACTTTAAGTATCAACAAATGGTTTGTTTTCATATTTTCATGGAGGAGGAGAGAGCTGACAGACTGTTGGGCTGACCAGTGTGTTGGAGGGGTGGCAGCTTCACCCTCCAATCCACTGTCACCTTTGGAATTCTATAAAATGTCAAAGATGTAAATAAAGTTCCTTCTTTTCTGGCACGACTCAGCGTGTAGGCACAATTCTTTCCTGTCTCCAATTCCACAGTGTTGCGTCAACATAATAATCCAAGAACAAAATAGGGCCTAGCAGTAGACAGGATGCTGCTGTTTAGTTGCATCTTTTTCTTGTCATTCTGACAAAGAACCCTTTGTCACATTAAAATGGATGGCCTGTGATGCCCTGGAGTTAAGGCCACAGAGTTGGGCTCCAGAATTTTGCGTCCTGCTTGTGCTGTAAAATTTGCTGCATTAACTTGAGTAAGGCACACAGTGAAACCTTCAGAAGCGTGCAACATTTCTGGATGTTCACTTTAGACAGGAGAATTCTCTTGCAGAGGTGTCCCCAGAGCAGCAGCAGAAGTGACTGGCACGTGGGAGGGGTTTGCACCCAGGAAGCCCTTTAGACCCAGGTCTGCCAAGCTGCTCACCCAGAAATGGGAGTGCTCAGCATTGAAGTGCCCCTTGGCAGTAGAAACCTCCTGTCCCTCACAGAGGTGGTGTGCTTCACACAGGAATTCCCCGCTGTTTGGGCCCTGTTTGTTGGTGTCGCAACAATCGTTGGTTTGTTGGCATTGAGCTGTCAATAATACAAAGTGAAATGTGATGTAAAATCTGAACTACCACAGCCCAAAGCAGAAAGGGACTTTTAAATTTTATTTCGTCAAAGCATTCCACAGGTCAGAAGTGACACTTGAAGGAGTGAAATCAAGCAGCCAAGGGGAAACCTTGCCCCACCTGACTTTCAGTCCTCCACATCACTGTAAGCCAGTGGGGTTTAAACGGTTACTAAACATAGGATTGTATTATTTATTTCTGACCTTTTTTAAACTGTGGCTGTGACTGAAACATCCTTTCTCTTGAGTATTTTGACCTTGAATACAGCTGTAGTAAACAGAACTAGTTGAATTTAATTTTTTTTCCTCACTGGAAGGGATCCAGGTCGAACTTGAGCACCATTTGGAGATGCTGAGGAGTTCCTGTACAGCTGCCTAGGCAGAGCAGGATCCAAGGGTGTGAAAAATGATTGACTGAGGAAAAGAGACCTCTCTACCAAAGAGGTAAACATCAGCAATTCATAAATTTAAACAACTGAACTATATGGGGCAGGGAATCTAAACTCTACTTTAGCTAATCCTTTTAGGAAAAACATGATGAACAGTGTAGAATTACGTAGGAAAAAAAAAAGGGGGGGGGAAAAAAAGAGAGAAGTCTCTGTCTTCCCAAACTGTTTTAACAATGTACTTTAAAGTTGGCTGCATTATGCATTGCTATATAGTATTTCATTTCAAAGCTGCGTTTTTCATAAGACTCTTTGCCAATATTTATCAACTGAAAAAAGCTGCTTTAATATGGAAAGCTTACTCCAAGGTTATTTCCCTAGTTTTGGAATCAAAATCACACAAGTGTTGTACCAGTGTGAGGTTTCTCTTGCACAGAATAAGCAAATATTTCTCACTTTGTGTTTTGGACCTTGTCCTTTCTTTAATGAAGTATTGATTGTTATTTCTGTTAGGTTAAGCCAAAAAGTACAAAAATTACAAACTTGTATTTTTAAAAAAGGATATTATTTCTTATTCTTTAATTAAACATTTATTCTTATTCTCAATTAAATATTATATTCTAACATACAAAGTCTAATTAGCAATATTCTATTAGCATTATTTAACATCCTGCTAAGTTATATGATACATTATCCAAGAAATTTTCTTCCATATTTGGACTGTATGAAAAGGTCTTCCATAACTGAATTATTTTTCCATTTCAACAGAAGTGGGATATGGATAATAATATATACCTCTTCTAAAATTCCTGATTCTCCAAAATAGCATATAGATCCCCAAAAAACCCAAATTTCAGCTTATATGGCAGTAGATTTTCATTATCAAATAATTTACAGTGAGTTTAAGTCAGATTTTTCAACATATGTTCTTCCTTAAATAACTTTCATTAGCAATTAAAGACTTCATCCATAAGTGGAATACTTAAAGACAAAGTCCCTGATTATCACCAAGACCTTGACTGCTAATCTCACATTTTCATCCAAGTGGAACATTCCAAGATTGACTTGGAAAAGACTGCAAGACTGCAACACTTCCTTGCTTTCATTTTTTAGGACCCCACGGGACTCCAGCTGGGAGTACCTGGTGACAGCTCTTCATCACATCCCTGATTTCACGTTCCCCACAGCCAGGCACAAAAGAAACCCAGGCTGCTTCAGTCCTTGCTAAGAGCTCAGAGTGCAATAGGGCACTGCCCCCTGAAAGCTGGGAAGGGGCTGAATGCCGAGTGGGTAAAACTTGAAATACCCTGTTTTCTCAGGTTTGTTGTGAACCCTTGCACTTATTTACCCAGCTAGTTTAAACATTCCTACCCCCCTTCTGCATCTGCTGTAGTTGACGTTAAAAGCCTCCATTCGCTTTTCCATTCCCTTGCAGTTATGCCCCAAAGTTAGCATCTCCTTTGAAATGGCTTAAACACTCTTTTTCAGTCCTTTAACTTGCAAAAATGACCAGAAATATGAGATCAGAGGGGAAGCTACTATGGCAATACCTGTTCCAACCCCAGACCACCCAAACTAATCCGTGAATTTGAGAAATGGTGTCTTCATCTGAATGAACTGTTAGTTCTATCTATTACTTGCAAGTGAATATGAAATAATACTTAGCTAAAGTTTCCAGCTAATGCATTTATGATAATTCTGAGCTAAAATTTACCCAAACATTACAATGACCTAAACGAGAATTAAAATGATTGCCCTGCGGAAGCCCAGCTCACTCCCATTTGTGTGATAGACTGAAGTTTGGAACACCACAGTCCTAGAAACACCCTTGAGCACACTTTTTTAAAATGCTGGAAGGAACAGATGGCTTTTGAACCCTGATGCTATTGGTGCTGTCGGCATGATGGAGCACCGTACCCTCATTTGTACTGATTGGGGTCAAATCAGCTCTAGCCTGTAATTTACCCTAACCACCGAGTCCTTTTTTCTAATTAGAATATCTGTCATTACCTATTCCTACAGCAATGATAACCTACTGAACTCTAATGAATCAATCCCATCTGCCTTGCTGTGCATATCCTAGGCCATTTCGCTGCTCAGAACCAAAAGATTCATCATGGCCCAAAAGCCAGCAATCACCAGTGCTGCTCCTTGTATTGGGATGCAAATGGAGCAGTTATCCTGGGCTGAGCTGTGATTTTCTGCAAGATTTTATTACTGGAGGGTTTGTGAGGTCATTCCCATGAGAACCTTTAACAGTCTGCAAAGCTAAACATGAAATACAAAAGCACAGGCGCTGTTTTTCAGCTGAGAATTGATGGTCTTGTGTGAAGGGGAGAGTTGAAGGGCACCCAACAGCTGCAGTCCATCTAACCCCAAACTAAACTTCAGTCAATTCACACATTACAGCTGAACTCTCCCAGCTTTGACACCTGGGTTGGATCAGAGGCATCTGAGCATCACCCCAGCAGGTAACAGACGTGATCCTGGCAGCTCCTACACAGCGATCTTCAGAGCCCTCACAGTGCAGTTATGTCCTGGAACGCTGCTGGAATAGTTCATTTTATCCCTCCAAAGACACCTTCCAGGCAGGAAAGCTGTGGAAGGCCCACGTGCCATGTGTTAAGCTCAAAAACAATTTGGAAACCGCTGCTTATTTAAAGAGGATTTAACTACTGATTCCAGCTCATTCTGCCATAGACAGGAGCATTTTGCAGGATAAAGAGGACAACAGCAGTTAGATTACTAACACTGCATCTGGTTTAAAAACAGGTCTACATTTTGGGGGAGAAGAGATTTACTGTATTTTTGCCCACATAATTCTGCATATTCAATGTACTTTATTGCCTTACATGTTTTCCCTTTGTGCTTTTCTTCTTGCTTTCATGCACATCTTGCTGTTTCTTTCTGTTTTGAAAAAGGCTCATGAATTAACCAAATGAATTCCAAATTTCTAGAAACTCTTATGTATTTGGTACCTCACTGACTGCAGTGCAGGAGGCTGCATTTTCCTGGAAGAGGTCTGCTCATCCCCATTGTTTCACAATAGAACATTATCAGCAGCCACAATGAGAGAGTTTTAGGGAATCTGGAGACCATTGAACCCAAACCATTGGCCATGCATTTGCCTTCTGAAAAGATGGTAAAGAAAGAACATGCACCTTTCTAAATTATGCTTGTAAATTTTTCCCCATTAGTAAAACTGTAAAACTGTACACCAACTGGATTGAAGCAGGGAGGCAACTTGAACTGGGAAAATTATTTATAGATTGGGAAAATTTAGAAAGAATCCTTATCCTTTACATTATCCATTAACTCAGAAAAAAAATCCTTATCCATTAACTCAGAGAAGATCCCAGGTGTCTGAATGAGTTACAGCAGTGCAGCAGAGCTGCACAGAAGTTGCTTAGTTGTGCATATCAGCAGTGGCAGAAAAAATCTGCTTTGATCAGCCTCACAAGACCTTTATGGGAATATTCTGTTTCCTCGTGAGGGTGTTCTGTGACACATAGCCCAGTTATGCTGGCAGGAAGATCTGAAGTCTCCAGACTGGCTGCTCTGCGCTGGCCTGCAATTACACCAGTGGCTGAGAGGGTGGATTGATTCAATTGTTACATTCTTTTGGCTAAAACACAGCTGGGCTGACTTTATGTGCAGCTCAAGAGTGAAAAGAGATGCTTCTAGCTTTTCAAGTTCACCGTCATTCACCCTAAATGAATCACCTCTACCACTGCCCAAGGGAAAGGCTTAGGAACATTCAGCTTGACAGGTGAGAGGTTTTTCAACCAACTCTGTGCTGCTAGGTCTTGGCAAGGAACTCAGATTTAATTTCCAGGTCCAGATATTTGGTTCTGGAGCATGAAGAACAAAAGGCTTGTTCCTGGATTTCTCCACTGGCAGTCAGAGATCTGCCAATATGACACAGATGCAGCAACAACCCCCAGATATTTTGTCAGGATCAGAGTGATGAACAACTGGAATTCCACACCTGGTTCTCCAGAAGGGATGCACCAGGGATGCATTTTTATAGATGGGGACATTAGATAAGTACCGTCCAGCTGGCCTGAGGTTCTCCTGGGTCCCACAAGCCCAGTGGCAGCAGGACCACCAATGTCCCATTAGTATTAATTATGAAAAGAACAAGTTGCTTTCCAACAGCTTGATATACTATTTTCTTCCAAATCTTTCTAATCTGGAGTTAGCAAAGGAATAGATGGCAACTGCCATCTCTGATACAACCTCAGGCAGGATTTGCTGATGTCTGTTGGCTTCTTACACGACCGCACCAAGCAGCCAGAGCTCAGGAGGTGTTTGTACAATGATCTTAGGCACAGGGTGTGACTCTTGGGGCTGTCTTGTGCAGGGCCAGGAGTTGGACTTGAAGGTCCTTGTGGTTCCCTTCCAGCTCAGGATATTCTATGTTTCTCTGAACTGAACAGCAGGCTTTGCCTGGGACTTGAATACTGTGTTTCACTTTTTCATTTCTTGGCTTCTCTGAGATTTTAAAATTCAAAAGCTGTGCTTAACTATTACTTATAATAGTTCTATTAACGGTACTGTTAGGAAATACATTCATGTTCACAGAATAATTATCATATGACTTAAAATAAAACTTGGCCTATACTTAGTTAATCATATGATGGAAATCTCATTGTACTTGTGCATCATGTATTTATACTTCTCAAACATCTACATAAAATCCACATTTTATGTAGGGCTGAACTATTTTACACATTGACTATTTGATACCATAACTGGGACAAATCCAGACAAAGAATTGCCACACTGTACCCTCTAAAACAAACAAACCAACCTATAAAAAAACTAACCAAAAAAAACCCAAGATCTGGGTTTCTCTGGTGAGTTGACCAAGGCTGGGGATGAGGGGCCCACCAAAGCCTTTATTTGAAAAATATTAATGAGTTATTTCACCATAACTGTTGTTGCTATTATTACATATATGATTCTCCCTCATTTATCAATGATAACCTATGCTTAGAATATTTCTGTTTCGCCTTGACAGATGCATAGATACCAACTTAATCTTTTTGTATTACCTTATTAATGTGGAGCTTGTAATCACTAAACACTTTTAGGGTGTGGCAAGCACTTTGGGGTGCTTGTCAGCAATGCCAGATAGCATGGAGCAAATCCAGTTCAGCCAGTCACTCTGGAGAAAAAGCTTCAGGTGGCTCCTGGCAAGCATTCTGGCACCAGTGATGAAACAGGACAAATTCAGTGCTGTCTGGGGGTACAGATTTGCATAATAGACACGTTCAAGCTGCCCAAGCAGAACCAGAATTGCTTTCAGGGTCTCTCTTCCAAGTGTTGGAATGGCAGTAACAGGAGTTGCTCTAATGTTTTATCTAAAGCCACTGAGCTGCAGGTTTCAAAGGAGCCTATGAAAACAAAGCATAGTGGAACAAACCTATGGACACTTGCTGAAATCCCTTGCAAAACCAAAGCTTTAGATAAGAAATAAGATCAAGAAATCCTTCCTGCAAAAGCAAGAAATCCTATTCCAGTTCTTCCCCCGCTAATTTCCAGGCAGTTTGATATCTAATCTCAGAAAGGGAGCACTATTAGAATACTGAGGAGATGCAAGTGTTAGCGGTTGCTTCCAGTAGGAGCACGGACAAACATTTTGCAAGCAAACCCAAGGGCACACTTACACTGCAAAAGCTTTTACCTCCCATCAGCTCCAGGAACACTCCTAATGTTTCCCACAATGTCGGTTCCAGTAAGACTCTCTGTTTTCACACTTTTCAATTATCATAACAGCATATTAAAGTGCAGAACACAAACTTTTCTTTCCAGGCCACGGTAATGAATGTTTATGGAGGATCTAAACTATTATTTACAGTAGTATTTGCTTATGAATGTGAAAACAGAGTTTAAGTGCACCAAGTCAAGCTCTGCAGTGCTGCCTGTGTGTTGTTCACCGTTGGTACCTTCTGTCCTTGGCAGGTAGCTGCTCTTGTACCATCAAAAGAACAGGAAAAGCTTGTCCATGGGCTAAGGAAGCACCAGGTACCAGAGCCACACGGGTTAATGGAATGGGCCAGGGAATTGATTTGTCTGCAGTGATACAGCAGAATGATGCACCAGAGGATGACACTGCAGAATGAGGGACTTGCACCACAAGGGACCCAAGTGGAATTTTTCTGGTATCTGAGCACTCTATATACCTATCTAAAATAGATTTTATGTGTTTATAAACAGACCTGTATAAGGGCATCTAGCAAATTCTACATCAACAAAATGTTTGCCATACAGAAGTTTAACTTGCAAATGCGACAGAATTTCCCTCATATTTAATACAAGGGACAATGGCTACAGGACATTGATAGAAAATTAATCAAAGTTCCCCCCCATCCCAGTCTGTAACAGCTCTACTGGCTTCAGGCTGGAATGCATTCAGCTCAAACACTGCCTGATCCAATTTCATAAACCAGCTTCTCTTTCTTTCTCTTTTGTCCATTGTATGTAAATAGCTTGAAAATTCGAGAAGCTACCTCAAATTGGATCAATGGGCTAATCCCTTGGGCTTTTGGCTCTTACCATCATCGTAATTATGGCAGTAATAACAACAATCAGAACAACAATAACAGTCATTTCTGCAAAGCTTTTACCCTGTGGCATCCTAAAATCTCTGTGGTCTCAGGGAGCGCTCACAAGGCCGGCTGCAGAAAGGCAAGGACACAGCTGTCTTCCAGGGACCTGGCCAGCTGCACGAGGGTCATTTCATTTTTTGTTTTAGTCATCTGGTATCAGTCTGGGAGCTTCTGAGCCAGCAGAGAAACAGGCTGCTTGTGCTAGAAGCCTGACCCTAGCCACTCCACAATATCACATGTGTTACTTTCTTCATCTGGCTATGGGGACTGTCCTTTCTGGGACACCGTGTTCAGGGAGAACACAGTGGATGCTCAAGTTCCCTCCTGACCATCCCGTGAGAGAGCAAGGAGGGCAGTTTCTGCCCAGTAGCCTCGGGAGCTGTGTGTATATTGAGTGTATTGTCACCCTGTGGGGGCACTCAGCCTCCCAAAGGTCACTTCCCAAGGGCACCGTGCAGCTCTGGAGGACAGCAGAGTGTTAGGGCTGTTTCACCCCGGGCTACAAAGCAGATTAAAGCTCCCTCTATTTCTCCAAAGCACCCTTCGTTAGTTTAAGCCTGGCTAAACACGTGTGAGGAACACATTGCAGGGTTAACTCTCCCAAGTGTATGACAGCTCATGGGAGCTCTTTGAAAATAACCTGAACACCAAATCCACCCAAAACAAAAGGGGAGAGAAAATTCGAGGAGAAAAGGAAAAAAGTTTCAGCAGTTAGCACAGGAACAGAGCCCGCTGTGCATCTGCTCTTGAGCTACTACAATGACATTTATAGCTAAAGTACCAGATCTAAATGGTGATGCAGTAATTCCAGTTTAGGAGCTTTTTCTATTCAGAATAGCCATTTTCTTTCTTTTATAACTGTCTCAAGCTGTACAATAGCCTGAAGAAGATCACGTACGTTCTAGCCTAGAAATGCTAAATGAACAGCATAGCCATTTTTAATTAGCTGAGTAAAAAAAGTTTAATTTTTAAGTACCCTTGCCAGATGCTCCAGCAGTTGGTGTGTCCATCTACCTAACCCAGCTCATAGGCCTGCTCATGGCAGTACCTAGGGGTGGGAGATTCACACTTCCCACTGCATGCAGGCCCTTTTCTCCTGTACACAGGCAGTCCTTAATGACCACCCTGATCACAAACAGCAGGAATCAGGACATTTTTGGGGACTGCCCTACAAACATGGGGTACTGGTGGGATGAGCAGGTTTTGGAGATTTCTGGATGAGTCACTTCTTTCTATTCCAGTCATAAGTACCTCAAGGACAGAGATTTTTTTTCCTCAACTGACAGATAAGCTGTATCAATACCTGGTGCTGTGATGGGGTTTCTGTACAGAGGGATGCTAGGATATATAAATCCTTGGCACTCAGAGACATTAGAGCACCAAAGAGCTCCTATAATCTGCATATCCTGAGACAGAGACTGCACCTGCAGCAGTGGGAACACAAACTGGGCTACACTTGCTGGACACTTCACAGTGAGGTGCTTTTCACAGAGTTCACAGAATCACCAGGTTGGAAGAGACCTCCAAGATCATCAAGTCCAACCCAGCCCTAACTCCTCAACTAAACCATGGCACTGAGTGACACATCCAGTCTTTTTTAAACACATCCAGGGATGGTGACTCCACCACCTCCCTGGGCAGACCATTCCAGCACTTTATCACTCTTTCAGTAAAAAACTTTTTCCTAATATCCAACCTATATTTACCCTGGTACAGCTTAAGGCTGTGTCCTCTCATTCTGTCAGTTGCTGCCTGGAGAAAGAGACCAATCCCACCTGGCTGCAGACGCCTTTCTGGCAGTTATAGAGAGTGATATGGTCACATCTGAGTCTCCTTTTCCCCAGGCTAAACAAGCCCAGCTCCCACAGGAGCTTGTGCCCCACAGGAGCTGGGGAAGCCCTGGGGTCAGGCCAGTTGGCCCCAGAGCAGCTCAGTGCCTGCCAAGTCCCTGCTCAGTCCAACCCTCTCCTGACACTGCTAAGGCCTGTAATTTATACCTGCTGCTCTGTAAGCTTCCAGTCAATCCCCTGGCAGCCCAGGTGATTAACCCCAATTCCCTGTGCTGGAAGCTGCTGCGGGGCTCAGTGCAGAGCCAAGCTCAGCTCCTCGGGGAGCCCTTGTGCAGGAGGCTTGCAGAGCTGCTGATGCAGCCCCTGCGTGGGGAGAACAACAGCTGGGACCCGCTCCCACATCACCTCCAGGAAGCCTCCTCATTGAGACCTGCACACTGATGGAACTCCTTCACTGCCGGGCTTTTTTCAGTGCTTCCTTCCAGCTCTGCTATAGTCAAAGCCCTACCCAGACCTCCTGAAGTCAATGGAAGAGTCCCATTGAAGCAGCAACTTTGAAGGGTTTTTTTTTTTTATCATAGTCAATTTGTATTTGAATTAACATTATAAATTTTCTACTGTAATAATTAAATTATTTAAGTCCTTTTATGCAGTTCAGTAATTAATTTCAATTCTCAAATAAGGGCTTTCAAGGAAGTATTTCTATTGTTGAAACCCTATTTCTACAAAAGAATGGGGTGCTCTCTGGAAAGATATTTAAATGGTTCCTCAATTTTAGATAAAGTTACAGTGTGATTGCAATTACTCACTCTATACTATTCGATTTAATTTTTACGATGTTTCCAGGCCCATATCTAAAATTAAAATTACTGTCTCTATTCACAAGCTCATATGGGAAATGTTTTGTTGCTGGCTCCTTAGTAGCCAGTTGTTTTGGTTTGAATTCACATTGCACACAGATAGCGGTAACAAAATAATTTAACAAACTGATATGCTCTACTTAATAATTTCACATTTTAAAATAAATAAAGTAAGGGTGACTGTCAACACATTTTATTTTTATATTGCCTCAGCAGCATGGGATCTAATTATTCTGTTGAGTTTTATAGATAATTGGAATTTTTTTCCCCTTTTTCTTACGTGCCTATGAAGTACTGACCAGCACTACAGTATTTTATGCACATGTATCAAAGGCTGTGAAAAAACAGCATGTGAGATCCCAATTCTCCTGGCTCCACACAGGGAAAGGAGCAGGGAAAAAGAGGTTGCCCTATAAAACCTTTGTGCTTTGAAGTTGTTTTAACAAACCTGGTCTTAATCCAAATTCTGCACAGCCACTAAAAACTGGAATCAGCTTGGGGCCTCTCAGTATCTACTCTGCCCCTTGTGTGCTCTGCTGTGAAGAACAGCAGTAGTTCAATGTGCTGACTTTCCACCCTCCCTCCTGCATCTACCACCCTGCCTGCCCAAGGCCGGGCTCAGAGATGCTCAGTCAGCGCCTTAATTGCAGCTCCAGGCTCTCTCTGTTCTCCCAAAATCCTCTACTACCTCCGATGAGATCAATGAGAGGGAGCCATTAAAAAAAAAAAAAANACAAAAATGCAATTATGACGCAATTTTCAGCAAAATCAAAAAAAGAGAGAGAGAAGAAAGTAAAAAAGCAAACAACAATTCTACCCTAAGGTATGGAACAGAAGAAAAGGAGCCCATTCCTAAGGGGCAGTGCTGACCTGAGCTGCAGCTCCCTCCCATGGGCCTGCTCTCCCTGCTGGCTCTGCCGAAGCACCTTCAGGGCTGGATGAGATTGCTGGGGTTCTGGATGGTGTTGGGGAAGCAGTAAGTGTGGTGTGGGGAGCTGTGAAGTGACAGTGTCTGAGCGTGGACTCCCTACCCTGAAGGCAAAGAACAGGGCTTGACCTCTCCCTACACAAATGGTGGTTGCTCTGTCCAGGCTCTGGAAAACTGGGATAAATCTTCCTGCTTACTATTTAACTTCCTGTGTTGCTTTTCAGAAGCAAGGAATGTATATATATATATTTTTTTTCCTAGAGAAAGAGTAGAATGGGTATTTATTCTGTAAGAACAAACATAATATTTTTTGTCTATGCTTTAGGAAGGAATAAAAGGGCAGCAGTAAACAGCAAACTTCAGATTCAATGAGCTACTGGGAGCAGCTTTGCTGCTGCCTCCAGCCAGCAATGTGCTCATTTCAGCAGCTGCATGGCATAAACAGGAGCTGCTCCCTCTTCTCTCCCAGCTAAATCCAGACCTACAGGGTTTAACCCCATAAAAATGCTGCGCTGTCCCTTCGGGGAAAAGTGATTGTTTCCTCCCTGAAATGCCTCCAGCCACATAAACAAGACCCTAAGTCACCAGAACTTGCACTGCTTCCTCTTCTGTACATGCTGAGAGTCCTCAGAGTCTGTGCTGGGGGCTGGAAGATGGGAGCCTGACCTGCCAGCTTATCCCTGTGTGTGATCCCTCGGCAGGAGCTGTGGAACACAGGACAAAGAATCAAAGAATGGCTGCCAGGGGGCTTTCTCCTCAGAAGCCTCACATCAACAGCACCAGATTTAGGGTCTGATGGAAAAGGATGGTGGCTTGATACTGCAGAAGCAACTAAAACTCCAGTATAAGTTATTTTAGAGTCCCAAACATTATACCAACAAAATAAAATACAAAACTTTACTTCTAACATTCGCCTAAAAAAAGAAATAAGCAAAATATTCCATCTGCAAAACAAAAAGTGTCCAGAACGATTTTCATTCCTTTATGCTAAATAAAATCTTTTTAGACATAAGAAAAAATATGTTCTAAATATAATTTACATAGTCATCTTTCATGTCTCCCATAAATTGCTTTCTAGTTTTTGTTAAATGAGATCGCTTATTGGATACCCAAATCTTGAATGGTTTCTGAGAGTTTCCTAGGGAGGTGTACTGAAAAGAAATAAAATGTAGAAGTGACTATTGTGGAGGCATGGCAATTTCTGCCTAATGAAGGGAGCTGTTTCACAGCATGCACTGGGATGGGGTTTTACAGCCTGTATGAACAGGGGTGTTCAGTTCCACTTTAAGAGGACAGAATCTGCAGTGCGCCTGACACTACAGCCTTGACACAGGAATAAGGTTACCCTAATAACACAAAAAATACTTTGCGAGATGTGGAATTTTATGTGAGAAAAATTAAAATACAGTTGGAGGGGCTTTCTTTTTCCTATCAGCTGAATTAATGACATTTCAGAGTATTGAATAATGCCTTTCAATCAAAAGTTGATACATAAACTGTGAAAGCTACTTTTAATAGCAAAATCCCAAGGGACTGTTCACACATTCTCTTCTCTGTGCTGCAATCTATTGCTTTAAAATCTGATAGTGTTTTTCAAACTGGAAAATCATAGCAAAAATAGAGGTCAGAAGTATTTCCAGATGCAGCCTTGTAATTAGCATCAACAGCTACTCAGAGAATTTTGGTAATTATGTCACCCAAGTACATGCAAATAGTATGAAAAATGGTGGGGGGACACATTCTTAGCTGCCTTTACAGCACAGGGCGATTATCCAATTAGACTAAGAGACGGGCTAATCCCTTCCTGGATGCTCAAGACAGCCAGGCATTTTTAGGAACATTACTGATGGTCTGGAACTGTAATTTAGTTGTGAGGCTGCATGGATTTTAAGGCCAGGGATGGGGAGATCTCCCTGTCCAGCCAGGATGTGAAGGTAGCCATTATAGAAAAATAATGTACAGAGAGCTGGTGAAACAGGAGCTTCAGGGGATTTGTAACAGGATAACAAGCTTTTTACCTTTATGTCACTGGTTCAAATCTGTCCAGGTGGGAGTTGAAAGTAACCAGAGGCCCCGACAGCTGGCTAAAAGGGTTTGTATCGTCAGACCAGTGTTAATGGATGAAGCCTCTCCTCCAGACACTACTGCAGGCATGGGCACCTGCTCAGAGCAGGAGTTCCTCCTGGGTGCACTGCAGCCATGAGGTATTACTTACTCTAATTACCAGAGCAAAGCCCTTTAAAAGACTGAAAAATGTTTTGCAGTGCATGGCACAGATGCTCTATAAACCTCACCACAGTAAGCAGCTCCTTGTGCTCTTCTTCACACGAGCCCAGGATGTGAAATCACAACTGAGGCAAACTCACTACTTGTTGTCTTGGCCACTATTCTGTTTGATTCTAGTATGAACAGGACAAGGCTGCTTCACGTTTCAGCTCCTCCTCATACAGCAAACTAGCTGTAAAGTCTAGCCCAAACTGAAAAAACAAGCCTGGGGCAGCAGTACCAGCTCCAGGGCTCTCTATGATTACATGGTACCGTACAACACAATTCCCTGCTCCTCCTATGCTCCTGGCACAGGAAAGCTTCCAGTGTTGGGAGCTGAACTTTGCTGACCCACCAGGCACATGCCAGGACCCTGCGAGGGGTTTAGCAGTGAATCTTTATTTTGTGTGTAGCTGTGTGACACCAGGGCCCTGGGAGGGGGTTGCAGTGAATCTTTATTTTGTGTGTAGCTGTGTGACACCAGGGCCCTGGGAGGGGGTTGCAGTGAATCTTTATTTTGTGTGCAGCTGTGTTACGCTGCACATGAGAATGAAGGGTGCAGCTGTCAGGATTTAAGGCAGACTGCATGCACGGCTTCGTGTGCTGAATGCACAGATACACAAGCAATTTCTGTCAAAGCGTAAGAAGGAGTTGTTTTCACCAGCCTTATTAATCCTGAATAAATAATGATGATAATCACCTAGTGAAAGCTTAGTTTATAGTTTAATTAACCTACAGCTGTTCCCAAGAATCAAAGGCAGAAAAATACTGTTGAAGTATTAAATAATAGCTACAGTTACTCTTTCAGGGCAATTACACAGAATTGAAGACACACAGCTTTTACTGATTTTAGAGAGAATTTTGTGGCCTAAATGCTATAAGGCTTTGAAAAAATCTAGGAATTAGAAAAATCCATCTGACTTGCTCAGCATGCTGAGCATCCAAGAGCAGAAGTGAACACTTAGTGCAAATAACTGAGAGAAAATAGGACTAAAAATTATTGAAATTCCTAAACTTCACTTAAAGATTTGAGTTGCATGGAGATCTCCAGACAAACCTCTGAAAGAGGCAAATAAAACTAGGAAATTCAAGAATTAGGCTAGCAGTACAAGGGGGCAATTCTGGTAAGGATTATGTCACAGCTTAACATATAATACAGCAGTGCTATCAGGTGATACCTAAACACCCTCAGTGACTCAAAGCCCCATCTCTGGAAGCAGGTTTGTGCACCAGCTGAGCACCTGATCTCAGAGTCACAGCGGGGTCTTGTGGTGCTATTTTCTAAATCAAGCACTCCACTTTTACTTTTCACGTCACTAATCACCTTTCAAACACAGTAGAGCTGTTCTATCCCTGGCAGTGGAGATAATCTTCCCGGCTCACACCTTGGTGGAGGTCTCTCATCAAGGGAGATTACGCTGCAAACAAAGGCAGTTATGGCAATCAAGGCTTATAAGGTAAACTCCTCTAGTTTTTGTTCAGGTGCTCATTTTAGACATAGCAGTGGGGCTCATTTTGTCCACCAATCTTGTGTTTTCTACCAGTTAGAAGAAGATCTAACACAGAGAGAAACCCTGAAGCCTTTCTGTCTGCCAGAGGGCCACACCTAGTACAGAAGAAGCCAGGTGTGGAAGGGGAAAGCACAGGAGGGCAAACCCATAAAGCAGCACTGGTCACTGTGACAGGCAGCAATCCCAGCACACCACCAGCACTGTCTGACTCTTAAACCTCTCCGTTTGTAGTTGAGACACAGGAAAGTTAGGAGAAGATTCAGATGGAAATTCACAAAGATTTTTTTTCAGTAGAACTTCTGCTAATATGTGTTATGGAAAGCCCAGGGAATTTAACAAATCTGTTGTACTGAAATCAAACATAACAAGAGTGTTGCCATAGCCAAAGGGCTGGTGAAGGTTGTTGTGGGCCAGTCAGAAGCACTGCCCAGGGGTCAGGGGCACTAGACTGTAAAAACAGCCAAAGGAGAGGTCAATAACATTCCATGTGCTAGAACAGAGCAGGGGGGAAGCCAGGAAACTCAAACTAGACTTAAATCAAGACCAAGTCCTTGCCTCAGCCTGCCATGAGTGTGCAGGAAGGTTTGCTGAAGATGGAGAGGAGCACGGTACACTAATAGAGATGCGAAGGGGTTGCAGTCTGAGCAGGAGGTTTAGTGCATGTGGAAAGGAAGGACTGGATCCTTTACAGCTTTCCCTCAAGATCAGCTTGTGAAATAAAGGCCCCTTTAGTACATAAGGACATCTACAGAGGTCTACACATGGCAGACACCACTCTGAGTCACAGCAGGCCGTGGTGGTGCCCACAGCAGTCAGAAAGGAAAAGCTCTAAAGCTGTGCCAAGGTGGACACTGGGATAGTGCCCGCAGGACTGGCCAAGGGAAGAAGAGGCCAAGGAAAAGCACCTCAGAAGAGGAGGTGCTGAAGGGTACACAAAAGGCAGTGGCTACCTGGGGCTTTGCCGGCAAGATTTCCAGCAGCCAAACTGCAGAGGAGGAAATTGAAACTCCTGTGATCTTGCCAGCAGCCTCTCAGGCCATTCCAGAAGAACCTTCCAGCAGACTTTGCTGAAGACAAAGGGCTAGACAGTGACAGGGTCACAGAGCACAAAGGACAGACTGGGGGAGGAAGAGCATAGAGAGGGATGTTGAAGGACTGGCCCGGGAGGATGAAGAGGCTGTGCTTGATGGGAGCTCTGCGGTGTTCAAGAGGCTTTGGTGGCACAGGGAGAATCACTAGAGAAGTAACCAAGCCCCAGGACCAGGCTGGGGAGAAGTGGACTCCAGACAGCCAGGACAGACAGCAGCCACATCGCAGCACTAAAGAGGAGAGCAGGCAGAAATTGGAGAAGCGGGCAGAGATCATGGGAAGGTTTCTGAACATTCTTTCCCACTTTATTTTACCAGCCAGCAGACACATGCTTCAATATCGTCCAGGTCGAGTTCCAGCTCCCATTCTAACACCTCTTTCACACCCTCTCACTTTCTGAAACAAAATCCTTAAAGGTTGTAGCTTTCCACATTTTGTTGCAGCTTAGGGGGTGGTGGAAAATGCTCAGCAGGGTGCTGATGATGCCTTGGAAGGCTGACCTGAAACAGAGACTGGATGGAGTTAGGGAATAAAACAGGTATTTATTGAAAGGTCTCCAGGATCCACCTTGGGCGTGACAAGAACCCGGTCAAGGCTGCACCCAGGGTGCACCCAGAATGGTCACAAAAATGGCTGAGCAGTCCTGAGAGAGGTTACATTTTATAAGTTTTGGTCCATTTGCATATTGGGGTTTAATTGTCCAATTACAATTTCAGGCTGTGAGGTCCCATCCTTCTTGTTCCTCCCTTCAGTCCACCCTTGTTTGTGCTTTTGGGCCTGAAAGTTGTCCTTGGTCTCCATCAGGAAAGGATTTGTTTTGTCTCCCTGCTCTGTGAAGAGAGCTCACCAGCACTTAATATGAGGTTAGAACTACATTCCTAGGTAGCACAGAATCTGAAAATATGAAAACTAAAACTTAAGGCATCACTGAGACTCAGCAAAGGACTGTGGTTGTCCCACCCCACTGTGTTACATTCCTGAGGATGCCTCCACACAGCCAGGATTTACCCTGTTCCATATGCTGCTGGCAGTATTTGTTTGACAATTAGCATCCAAAAGGAAGGTGGTGTCACGAGTCAGATGAGAAGCGGGATTTGAACCTCAGTTCTCCATTTCAATCCCATTTGATTTCAATCTTAAATTGCATTTCGTGATAAACGCTTGGTTGTCACTTTTACTATTCATGTTATTATACATACAAAACAGGAAGGCAAAAGGATAAACACATTTGTATACGAAATATACCTAAAAAATACCATTCCAATGCTAGATGAAAGAATTTCCCAGATGTAATATAAACTTGTATTAGAATTCAAGCTGAAAAATGCCACCATTATTTCTTTCTAGCCTGTTTTTCTAACAATGTATCCTGAAAGCCCTGTTTTTTTCCTGGCAAATGTTATATTTCACTCTTCCACATGTAGTTACTCCCAGATGGGAATACAAGGTTAGACTGGAGAAGTTATCAAAATGGCAATAACGCATTTAAAAAACAAAAACATTAATGCAGGTCACAACATCACAGTGAAATATTACAGCATTAACCTTTGTTTTGCAGAGGTGGCGGGGCAGGGGGAGCTAAAACCCACGGAGATGTCACGGAATGAGCTGAAGCAGGGAGCCTTGCTGCCTGCATCCCTGTGTCCTGCCCCCGGTGTCACCGTGTTCCAGCTGCCACCCAGGCCGGGGGCTGCACCGGCTCTGGGGACACCGAGGGGACACGGTGCTGCTGGCACGGAGCATCCTTCCAGGGGTGCAGCAGCTCCAGTCTGCATTTTGTCCCAGCCAGGAAGGAGCTGCACGTTGGAACAGGGACTGACACGGTGAGGCCATGCCTGGGGCTCCCAGAAATGGGCAGCACCCAGCAGGGAAAGGCACAGCCTGCTCTTGGTCCAAAGCTTGTGCCAAAACCTGGCTGGAAAGAGGAAGAGTAGGGGGTGTAACGCCCCTCCCAGTGCAGGACGGGCAGCATCTGGCACTGAGAGATGGATTACACCAGCTCTGACACAAGAGGAAGTGAAGTGGCAAGAGGATAAAAACAGCGAGTGAAAATTCCATGTTAATCTTACAGGATAAACACTTCAGATTGATGCTTTCAAGCACTAGCTTGAAATATGCATTCTTTAAAGTTAATTCTTTTTTTTTTTTTTCCCCTAATGAAATCACTTCATGGCTGGCTTTTCTAGCTTCATTTTTACAGAAAGCCTTCTTATTATCATGTATTAATTTCTACAAAAGATGTCATCAAGGACATGAAACAGCTTACACTGGTAATGGAATACCAAATAAAACCAGCATTCATTTACATGACTAGCAATTTTTAAATTCAAATGTTTTAATCATAAACCAAAGCAAATTTGCATGGAAAGGCAATTTGAGGATATCAGCATTTCTAATTGGGTTTTGTCTGTTAGAAGCCTCTCCATTTTCAGAAGCACAGCTTTTATTCTAAACTTCGAGTCCAGCCTGACAGCATGAGAAAACTTTTTCCTTCATTAGCCTTTCATTTAGTACCCTCTGCTGGCCAAAACAAGCACAGACAGGAAAGCCAAAACCCTAACCTCCAGCAAGGGAAAAAATGCTGGAAAACCATCGGTGACCTTCAGCAGGGATGACCTAATCTGTCACAGGGGAGAAAGCTCACAGGCACACTCCTCCCGCAGGAGAAAAATCAATACAAAGCAATGCAATGCATCTCCCGGAGCCTAAGCAGATTTTCGTTATGCAGGAAGTGACACAGGAGCTCTCAGATGTACCATCAGCTCTGTTCACCTGCCTAGCATTAGCTTTTGTTAAAAATAAAATTGCTGCTTAGTCACCTGGAAAGAATGGTGAAAGCCTGAGGCGTTTGTCTGCTCCTTCTTCCTCCTTCCCAAGGAGAAATGTACATGAATCACATCATAACCTCATCTTCCTTTCTTCTCCCTTTCTACAGGAAAGCCTTCTGAGTGAGGAAATTTTCAGTAGCTATTGTGCATGAAGATTTCTTGTCACGAGCTGAACTCCCAGAGCAGGAGCCCAGAAGATGAGTGAGCAGGCAGAGAGCACCTCCCTGCCCTGCAGGCTCTCCAGGGTTTGGATCAGGAGACAGGGACAGTCACCTCTATCCACATTGACTGCGAGCAGACCCCAGGGTTACCCCTAATCCAGCAGCCTTAATGTATCACAACGTAGGATCACGGTGAAGTCCAAGCTACTTCCCTCTATCCTAAACTTTACCTGTCCCTTCAAACTGCCAGGACAGCTGGCTTGACTCATCAGAGAGTCACCAGCCAAGCAGAGCAAAATGTTTATCAGGCTCTGCTCCTGATCCAGGGCTCCAGTGCAACCTCCCTGCCGGCCCTGGCAGCTGATGGTGCAGAAGTGATGGAATTTCCACTCCGTGAATCCCCTAATTAGGGGTCTTTTCCTCTCTAAGTCCTGTACAAGGGTTTAAAAGATGAGCGGAACCTGCAGCTTTGGTCTTCAAATGTGTTTATTCTGTTTCTTATCTCGAGGCATGACAGCAGACTTAGTGCACTAAGAGAAATGCAGCTATAGGAACACGGACAGAGGTTCCAAGGTCATTTTTAAAGGTTTCTAACCCAATTAACTCTCAAAGCGTACTATATTTACAGTTCCGTGCCAATAACTGCTACCTGTTCTAGACATGCAATTTCTACCTCAAATCCATTCTACCAATGTCTCTGTGCCACCGTCACAGCAGAAAATGGAGTAG
>VYZR01027000.1:88093-137478 GCA_013400675.1 Oxylabes madagascariensis
CCCTGGCACAACTTCAGGCCATTCCCTCGGCTCCTGTCACTTCACCACAGAGCAGAGATCGGTGCCTGCCCCTCCTCTTCCCCTCCCGAGGAAGTTGTGGCTGCAGTGAGGTCTCCCCTCAGTCTCCTCCTGTCCAGGCTGGACAGACCCAGTGCCCTCAGCCGCTCCTCACACAGCTTCCCCTCAAGCCCTTCACCATCCTCATGGCCTCCTTTGGACACTCTCTGACAGCTTTGTATCTTTCTTAAGTTGTGGGAGCCAAAACTGCCCCCAGCTCTTGAGGTGAGACTGCCCCAGAGCAGAGCAGGACAATCCCCTCCCCTGCCCAGCCGGTGATGCAGTGCCTGATGCACCCCAGGGTATGGTTAACAAAACTGTTCAACTACTTTTTTAGGCAAAACAAATGGTGGTTGAAGTCAGACTTACAGCTCTGAACCTTTATATCGCTCTCGCTTTCTCGCATTCTTAAAAATGCAGAGAGTATTCCTGGACTGCCGCTATTACTGCTTTGATTGCCCAAGTTTATTCCTTTCCTCCCTTTTGGAAATATTACAGTGGAGAGTCCACACCTCAGAGCAGAAGAGAAACCACACATGTGGCCAACAAGAGCTCAAAAAGCTCATAATTGACACCTTCCCCTGGCACAGAATGCTGAAGCCCTTTTCCTCTAAATCTTGCAGTGAAAATCTCCTCCTGTTAAATAACAAACACATCATTTCTATAAACTGGGCTGGCAGAAAGTTCTGTTTCCTTTTCCAGATGTGCTTCTCTCCTCTTTAATGCAACGCCTTTCATTTCCAGGTGCGTTACCTGAGGCCCAGGGGACGGGAAGTCACCTCCTGTAGGTGAAATCTCTGGAGATCTCCCTCACGCTTCTCTCAGGAGAGCTCAGGTCTGACACAAAGAGCTGCTGTGCCCAGTGCTCAGCAGGCAGCAGCACCTCCTGGAGCTCCAAGTTTGACCAAGTGCAACAGCAGGGACCTTTCAGCAGCACATTTACTCCCTGAAGGCTTTCACACGGCCACCCAGGGAGGTGCGCAGTGCTGGGGGACTGGATTGTGGTTACAGCTATTCCAGTCAAAAAAAAAAAGTCAAAAGTCTCATGTTTAGCACCAATTACCTCCCATTTGGGCCTGTCAAGTCAAATTCACGAACTCTAAGACCAACTATTCTCTAGCAGCAGAAGAGCCAATATATTCTTGGCCAAATTTCCATGCTGGTAATCTATTTTAGTTACACAAATTCCAGCCTAGAACAGGGGTGCCTTAAACTCTAATCTCTTCTATGCATTTCTACAGATAAAAAGTAGGAACAAATGTTTTCTATCAAATATTTGAACTTAAGCAGGTGAGAAGCAGAAAAGGAGAGCAGAGGAAGGAGTGGAAAAAGAATCAAGGAAACACATAAAAAATCCAATTGAAACATATGAATGATATAAGAATAAGGTGATTTTCCCCCTCCCATCTGTTTCTCCTCTGTCACTTACTTCCCTTCCAAACACCGTTTCTCTGTTACTTTCTGCTTCAGTCCTGGCACTGGTAACCCTAAGGATTCCCAAATTGAAAGGCAGGCCCTCAGAATTGCTTGACTGACTTATGGATCATAGAGATCTTGAAAACAGCCCCACAGCCTTGTGCCTGCAGAGTTCAACTCTTCACACAGGGCGTGTGCCCACAAAGAGCTCAGAGTCACAGCTGGTACACTAAATACTGTCAGGGAGGAGAGAGAGCTCCTTGGCACCCTCACAGGTCCTGACAGAGCAGACCAAGGCCTGATATCCAAACCACAGTGTTCTAGAGACTTTTGTATTTTAGCTCAGACCTTAAAAGACAGGCCTGCTTACCTATACTAAACCCTTTACTCTGCTTTCTGACTTTGCAGTTGTCAGGATTTGCTCAGATCATGTTTCTCTGCAACCATATGGAATTCTCTTTTTTTTTTCTTTTTTTTCTTTTTTTTTTTTTTTTAACACAGAAGCTGTAAATAAAACTCATGAGAATTCCAAAGAAAGCCAGCGTTAGCAATCCTCTGGCTTTCTTTCAAAAGTAAGCTTACTTTAATTGATACTTAGCTCAGAGGCGTGCTGCAAACACTCGGGGCATTGCAGTGTTCCCACAATTCTTCAAAGAGAGCAAGTCTGTTATTTTCCTGTTGCTTTCCAGCCTCTGAGTCCTGTGACACAGATGGAAACAAGAAGGTTAACCTGGATGAGTGGATCAGCTGTTTGGTAGATGGTTCAGAAACCTGGTACGAGGATTTCACATCAGCAGCAAATCCCCAAAATGTTCTGTTGTCAGGGGAATTGAATAAATAACCCTTGCTGGGACCCCTGGGTCAACCGAGCACATGCTTGGAGTTTCAGTCCACAGGGTAGATTTGTTATACAAACATGTCATTATCTCACAGCCAGAAGGTGACAAAGTTACCTGGCTGATGAGCTATTTAAAACACCTAGCAGTTCACGGGCTCCCAGAAACCAGTCTTTCCAACTGCCAGCAGCACAAAGACAAACCACAGGGAACAAAAGAGTTATTGAGTAGCCACAAAACAAAATGGTCATTAAACATGTGAAGGAGACCTTAATTACTTGTAGCAGTTGTGGGAAACATTACCAGTTGCATCTCTATCGCAGATTTGAATTTTACAATCATCGCTGGAAGGCTTCAGTCAATCTTGAATTTGTTTTGCAAGCCAGTTCAAAGAAAAGTTTAAATATGGAAATAGATACTGTGTCTTTTCTATGGAAAGAAGAGAATATTTATTTCTACCAGCTTCACGTTTCCACCAGATTATTTTTAAAAAAACAAAGCTTTTAAAATACAGCTGCAATCATCAGGCTCAAGAGGTATTACAGAATATGGAACCATGCAAAAGGATTAACTCCTAATATCATCCAGCTGAGCAGCGTGAGCTCATCTGGGCTTAACCTTCTGAATCCACTCCATTTGTGGGACACAAGCAAAAAAATAAATTACAGCTAACAAGCAGGCAGTTTTTGTTTTAAACATTGAGAAGGCTGGAGAACTTCCCTTGCTCCTCCATTAAGGAACCCAATCTTTACTGGAGAGGGCATATTTATTCATTCATGGCTGCTGTGCTCCCATTAGTGCCAGGCAAGGGATTCATGAGGGACCTTTTGGTGCAGCACATCCCATGGAGCTCTCAGATTGGCCATGAAGACACCAAACTTCTCTCCAGCTCATCTGGGAGCAAGGAGCACAGTGCTGGCAGGTGACACGCATGGCCCTTTAGCACATGGATCTGGGGACACTGCCTGGCCCCAAGGACACACAGCTTCAGCACGTTCCTTGCAGCATATGGTAGAGAACGAGCCCCATCCCTCACTTGTACGTTGGCTTTTTTATTCATAAATGTATTGCTGGAGCTGAAACCCCAAGGAGACCTGCTCACAGCAGAGAGATGGGCACAGCCATGAACCCCAAAGAGGCAGCAAAAGGGCCCAACAGGGATTAATCTGTGTGGATGAGCTGCCAGGGAAGGGAGAGTGGAATACAGGAGGTAACAGGCCATGACAATGGCTCAGGTATGAGCTTCCTCTGTGAATCTCTGACTAGAAAATCTGAGGAATTCAAAAAGACCCCAACTGTTCTCTTTACTCTGCCTACAACCGAGCTGATAAAGTGAATTAAAATTAAAATTAGGACAGCAGGGCTTAGGAGAGCTTTGTGTTTGGTGGAGAAACAGGATGATACCAGTGAAACATCTAAAAAAGCTCTTTTCTGTTCTCCTATGACTGCTGCCCTGCCCAGTGCCTGTGCCTGCAACCTCTCAGTCCTCCATATCCAACTGGAGTTAAGTGAAAGCTGCAAAGAGGTGAGACCCGAGTTTCCAGTGAAGCTGGACCTGCCAGACTCATTTCTGTGCATTGTGGGGCAGCTTTGGGTATCCCATCCCCTGAAGGAGCTGCACTGCCACCCAACCAGGAGGGCACAGGGGAAAACACTTCAAAATGCTTTGCTGTCCGTGCATCCTACAGGAAGGGGTAATGCAGGACTGACCCCGCAAAATGGATCCCTCCCTGCCCCTTCCCCCATCTCCACATGGGAGAGCAGCCTTCCCACACCCAAGTGCCCTCCAGCAGTCCCTGCCTGTCCAAGCTCAGCAGCAAAGGCAAGCCCAGCCCCTGGTTCCCTGTGTTGCTGTTCAAGCCCCTGGCACCAGCCCTGGCTGCCCAAATGCCTGTGCAAGAGCTGGGAGAGAGCAGGTACCTGCCTGAGCCCTCTTGGCCCTAGGAAGCTTTTAGGAAATGGGCATAATGTTGTCACTGAGGAAAGGGAATTTGTGCTCAAGGCTAAGGGCAGACTTAGTGCACCATTTCATGGCTCTCAGGAGTGGAGAGCCAGCTGGCTGCCAGGCTCTGAAGGAACAAAACCACAAGGCCTTCCTTTTTATCCCTTTTGCCCTTTCGACAAGCTGGGTCTAGAAAAAACAAGTGGCCAGTGCAGTGGGACACTGAGCGGAGGGAAGGCTGTCAGACAGACAGGAGGCACCAAAGCAGACACTGAACCGGGTGTGTGGACAGGGCTGTACAGTCTGAACTGCCCTGGCAGCCCTCTGCTCACCTTCAGCTGAGAATAGGACTCACTGCTTAAAAAAAAAGGCAGAGAGACACTTTCAACTCCCATTTCTGAGCTCCTCCAGCACGTTCCACTTTTGCTGTCCTACAGCACAGGCTGTAGGGGAAGGGCCAGGCAGGGCAGCCTCACTCCACAGCCCCCTTTCAAGTCTATCTGTGGGGAGGCTGCATTTTGGCATAAATACCTAACCTCCCTTGATTATTTTTCTTGGCCCACCCTGAGTTATACTTTATGCATCCTACCTGAACTTTGGACATAAAGACTCCCTGAGGAGGCACCATGGCACAGCTGCATGTACAGACCCAGCCTGGGCCATCCAGGACAAACCCAGGCTAATTGAAGCTAATTAATCATTGCCTGCTGCAGAAGGCAATTGAAAGGAAGAAAAATGCTAAGTGTGATGCACAGCATGGCACAGTAAATAAAACATTCCCTGTTTTAGCAGCCTGCTCCCACCTCCAGCCTGGCTCAGGCTGCATCAGGGAGTCCGTGCTCTCCACCCAGCACATCCATCCCCTTCTACTCTTCCTCTGCAGCATTCCTTACTGCAGGCTTCACAGGAGCTTCTTGCAAGCATTTACCCTTAATTATAAACCACACTGAATAATTAAGTAATTTTTTACTGATTAAGCCAATTTAGTTGTTTGGGATGATTCAAATAGCCCACATGACATTAGATCTCATGAGGGATGGATGCACAAAGACTTTTAACATAAATATGTTATGCCATCCCTGTGGCATTTGAACTGCAGATATTCAAGCATGACTGACATTTTCTGGTTAAAAAACATTTTTCTAGAAAGAACAACTATGAGCTTATGTAAGAAATGTTGGACCAGTCTGAACAAACCTAAAAGGAAGGAGAAATTAGCTTAAGAACATGGTCCCTATTCAGAGGTGTTATTACATTCACAGCTGACATGAGGCAGTATTTTCCTCCCTTCCGAACAATATTAATAGCTCCATGAAGGAACACTATCCCACTTCCAGAAAATTTCAAAGGCAACAACCAAAACCTGCCTCCAGTTAAGAGCCAAGACTCTGGCCCTTCACCCCCAATTACAAATACCCAAGATAAGTAGCATACAACCAATAGAGTCAGGCAATTTAGGAATAAGATTCCCTAAACATAAAAAGCTGACAGAGACTTGCTGAGCACTTATCAAGTAATTCAAATTCACCTCCAGGACCACTGCCTGCTGAGTTTGTGCACAGTTGCTGCAAAATTACTTCCAGCTGAGGTAATTGGGCAAGTTGAATATCAAATTTAACTGCGACTTTGCTCTGACCATGGCAGTGCATCTGCTCGTGGAACTCCTCCTCACTCTTAGCTCTCCCTGTTGACCCCGCTGGAAATGGGGAGTGTCTAAGACCAGAGGCTGGCCTCAGGCCCTTTGGGAAAATAGCCTGCCAAGGTCACTGCCCCTGTCTGCATCCCTTCTGCCTGTTATTTGTGTCCTGTGACAGCCTGACAGGGAACACTGACACACAAAGGGCGAGCAGCAGGCTCCAGAGCTGTTCTCACTGCCCGCTCTCTGTGTGTGCCAAGTTTTGGTGACAGAGGGGACAAGCAGCACTCCCACACCTGCTGGGCTGGCTCACAAGGCATATGCAGGGATGCTGACGAGCAGAAAGACTTCCAGGAATTAGCTGTAAAGACAGATTCACAATAGGTGTCTCCAACTACTTCCAGACACGTTTTCCACGTCCGAGCTGAAAGGGAGCCCAGCACAGTTGTAGTTGTGAGGGTTGATATAAAATTTGATTTTTTTTCTTGCTTCATTTAAAGAATGGTTAAACTCCTCTATTTTTCCTTACCTGTCAAACTGGGACCCAGCAGTCTGCCAGATAACACACAGCCAGCAATAAGAAGTTGTGAACCCTCAGAAGCACAATCCATTTCCTCTTCACCTTTACGGCATCAGAGCAAAAGTGAACTACAACTGCTGAGATGTGGGTACAATGAGTACGTTATAGAGCCTCATCTTCCCAGGCTTCATGTCAACAGCTCTCCAAAGTGGCATGCAGAACTTCTGGACACTGCCTGCCTGACTGCAAACACAAAGGATGCTGCTTTTGCAAACCTGGTTCTGCTCCACAAGCACTCCTGGCAGCACTGAGACAGAGCAGAGCAAAATTTACCTTGTGGAGTGCAGAAACCCAAACATCCAGGCACAAGCAGAAATGAGCCAGAGACCAGCGTTTCTGCCCCAGGGCTCTGTGCCAACCCATCCGAGCCTAAATCGAGCACCTGGGCATGGCAGGGGCTATGGGTGAGCCCCTGCCGAGGCTCATCAGGGCCATTAACGCTGATTAGTGGGACTGGTAAGGACTAGTTTCCCTACAAAACTTAGCAGCTAGGTATCCAGCAGAAAGACAAGTGGACTCTCCAGACACTTTGTGTGTGAGTCTCAGAAGAGCATGGATAGAGAGATAACAGCAAAACACGCCAAGCTAACTCACTGGCTTGTCCTTATCTCCTGGTGCAGCGTGATTGCTCTCTAGACTAAAAATGAGGTGAATATCATTGACAGTTATTGATTGGCAGCTGTGCAGATAGATATCCTATCCCCAGAGCAGACACTGCAGAGAAAGACATGACAAATACAATGGCATCAGATGCAGCAAGACCATGACCATCCCTTCTCCTGGGCTGCCAGGAGCAAACTGCTCTGGCAAGTGGCTTCACCTCCACACAGAGTGCAAGCAGTGTGCTTGCTTAGGTTTTACTCAGTACAATGAGACTGCATAGCCTCACTGTCTAAAAACCACTTTCGAAACTATTTGATCTGTTTATGCAAGGTGATCCTTTCAGATTCCTCAGGGTACTTCCATCCAGTTTGCAATAACCTCTCCTTCAGCCCTTTTCCTACATGGCAGTGGGTTCTGCACAGCCTCTGACTGTGATTTGTGCTGTGATTTGTTGCTATCCTTATCAAAAGTACCAAAACCTGGCTGGAGTGAGAGGTGTACTGGGAGGAGAACAGAAATACAGAGATCTCTCACCCAGAGAAGTGAAAAAGAAAGTGAATCAGAGGGAAGAGTGAAGTGCTGGGAACCCAAGGCCTGAATTTAAGGCTTGCAGTGCAATGTGCACTAAGGCATGTCCAAAATAGAGATCTGATTTGTCATCAAGGTGCTTACCTGATTGTCAGAAAAAAGATCGAAGAGCTGAGGACCTGTTTGGAAACACAGCACAGAAATTTAGGACTTCAGTGGAGGTCAGGAAGTTGAGGAACTATTTTTTTTTTAAGGCACTGCCTGACTTCTGAGAAGCAGTAGTGTGGTGTAACAGCGAATCAATAAAGAGAATAAATAATAAAAACCTAATGGACTCTCAACATCAAGCTGTGCTGTACAAATCTGCCCACCAGTCCATCTCAGATAACACTGCATCTCAGATATCACTGATAAATGTCCTGAGACAGACCATAGGCAGCAGCAGATTAAGTGATTATCATTCATTTCAGAATGCATCCATCTACCTCTAAATGAAAGTCTTAAGGAAGCAGTCCTGCCTCCTACTTAATCTTCTCTCTTCTGAGGAGCAGATCAGTGACTCAGCTTTCCCTGCTGTGCCTCCCCACAGGAGAGCTCAGTTCAGTGTCTGGATCCCCACCCTGCCCTGCTCCAGGTCAGAAGGGACAAGAGGGTCATGGTCTGCAATCAGACTGGACTCCAGGGTAGGAGGAGCTGCAGTCACTCAAGTCTCAAGGCCAGTCCATGAGGGACACAGGCAACCTGAGCTCTCATTTACATCCACTCTGTGACACAAGCGGCGTCACTAACTGTGCAAGTTCTCATGCCTGTTTAAAGAGTGGAATTTTTTCCTCTCAGTGTAGTGAAGAGAATGCTTCCCAGAGGCTCTGTGGTTGGACACACAAGTATGAGGAATTCCTCCCCAAACTTCTTAACACACAATTAGATGTTACATGCTCTGCATTTTCTTAGGCCTGACTGGATGGGGCTGAGATCCCTGTTTAAACTGGAAGTACTATTATTTTGTTCTACTACATTTATTCTTGTACCACCATTCCTAGCACAGCTCCTTTCCAGCATTAAAAATAAACCTGTTCATCCATCTGCAAAATCACATATGACAAATTAAATTTCCATTAATAAAGGTTCCCTCTTTCCACATACCTGTGACAGAGGAGACAAGAGTCATGCTGGCTGGTATTTTGTCCTTTGGATAACAGCAGCTCTGCAAGGAAGGAATCTCTTCTTTCTAAAATACAGAGACACAGCAGGTGAGGCAAGAATGCAGGCTAAAATCTTTTGAATGACAGGCTAGCAGAGAAAGTACCAAATTTGTCACCAAGTAGCACTGCCAGTGTTCAAAGAGCCTAAGTGCTCTTCTATTTTAGCTTTAAAAGCTGCTTTAGTTCAAAGGGCTTACAAAGATTTCCCACACAGCAAGGGTCAGCCCTGTCTCACAGGGACTTCTCGTGAGGAGTATCTCCCTGTCTGGTGCCCCTCTGAGAGAAGTCTCACGTCTGTCATTGCTCCCACCACCACACTGCATGTCCTGTTCTTACACAAAGGAGGTGCCTGTAAAGCAGTGCTGGGAGCTAAGGGAATGATCCCACTGGAAGTGTTCACACTGGGAAAGGCTCTGTCCATGGGAGAGGGGAGATGGTTGTGCATGAAGAAACACACGTGACACAGAGTAAAAAGAAGTCATTCAAGCTGACATAGCCAGCAGATCTGATCACTGTCTTTATTTGATGTTTCAGTTCTCTAAAGGCATGTTAAATACAAAGGCAGGCTCCCCAGGAAATGTTGAGGGTCCTCTTTTTGTGGGCTCACCCTACAGAGGACCCAAAGCCTGGGCCTTGTCCCAAAAACCCTTGGGCTGCTTCAGGGCAGTGCCACACCAGGGCTGTCAGTCAGTCAAACCCTCATCATTGCCTGCCTGTCTTCAAACCCATTGGGGTGATAGATGCAAAGCGTTAAAGCAAGGTCTGGTTGTGTCACCTCCTGCAAAAGCAGCAGGGAAACCTGCTGTTTCAGGCCTCTCAAGGTCAAAGGCAGAGACCTAATCCAGGCTGCAGAAACTATATACATTACAATGCAATTAAGAAGCTGATATACCACCTCTACATGCTGTCCATTACTGACAGACAGAAATAGAGGTATTGTCACCACACAGGGCGTCATCAATTGGCTTTGTAAAATATGCTCGATGGCAAAAATTTCAAGGGCAGCACAAATTGTCAAAGTGCAGTCTAACCTCTCTTCATATGGTTCAGAAATTGGTATTTTACTATAGGTGAAAATATAAGCAGCTTCAGCCATGCTATGACTACTATAAGTTAACTGTGAAACTATTGCTATTATTTCCAGATTAATTTTTGGCACCTAGAACAGTTTGTGGTTTTGCCAGGGTTTGTAAATATTTCTTAAATCTTCCTGACATGGGGTTCAGTAAGAAGGCATAAGTATTGTATTTCTTACTGAACAGGAGGGGCAGACCAAAGACAAACACCAGCCCAGAATTACAAATTGCCTGGATAGCGGTGACAAAATTAGGAATAGAAGGAAAATAAAATCATATTAACTGAAGTGGGAACATGTAGAGAAAATAGGAAAATGGAAAAGTAAGAGCCAGGGCTCAAAGGAAATGTAACCAAAATACTTATCTTGCTCTGTTTTGGATAGCTAATATCATGCCATCCCAGTTTTCATATCCTGTTGGCCCATGGAAAGAAAAGCCTAAGGAAGGCATCTAGGAGAAAGTCAGCTCTCTCTCTTTTTATCAAATAAAACAGGATCAGCAAAAGAGGCCAAAATAGATTTTGGACAGAAGACCTCTGTAACAGGACTTCAAAGTCACACACAGTTTGAATCCTTTGCATCTGTATATTTAAATACTGGAATACACTGATGCTTGTGTAATAAAATGAGTGCACATCCCTCCAAAGTGCTTGGACTGCACCAGCGAAAAGATCCTGACAGAAACTGAGCTCCAAACCTGCCAGCAGCTTGGCGGGAGTTGGTGACTTGACAGAGCACCTCCAGGAGGAAGGAGAGCTTCACCCTCTACTTTCAAAGAAGGCTCTCACGTCTTGCAAGCCACATTTGACATTCAGCTTGCCCTACAAGGAAAGAGCAGCCTCCAGTCTTTTTCGTGGCTGTTCAGCTGGAAGGAGTATGGACACGTCAGTGGAGTGCAGGCTGTTTGCTAGAAGGAACGGTCAGGGAGAGAAGTCAAAACTACTGAGCCACTCTTTATCCCCAAAAAGGTCTTTGCAGTCTTACAGTGGGGGAGCTGAGAGGGAGCAGGTTTTTCACCGAGGTATCAAAGCACTCTCTTTCCCTGAGCATTAATATAATCTGCACCTGTGCTCTCGCTGCACAGCAGTACCAACTTACCTCCCCCTCAGGCTTTCCAAAGAATGAAGGTAGCTGCAGCCTCAGATCCTCCTGTGGGAACTGCCAACGTGGGAAAGGGTTTTTAGAGAAGTGGAAAATCTCAGGGAAATCTCTTATGTGGAAAGTTAATAGGTAGGATACTCTCAAGGCAGCTTGGAGGAATGGTCACACACGTTTCATTTTCATAAGTGGAAAATATGTGGTCAGACTGCCAGATTTCTCAGCCCCTTTTGTGAGTTAGGCAGCTACACAGAGATGATGAAAATGTGTCTTGGGGGGTTCTGTCTCAAGGATGAGGGGCCCACCTCTAGTTAGGCTGTGCTGTCTGTGGCACTAATCATTTTTTAATTGGCTTTTAAAAATGTCCAATTACTAGCACATTCTCAGCACCTTTCCAAAGCAGAATGGGCTCCCTGGGCGAAAGGCTCAGCTCTATAACCACTCACCCTGTGCATAACTTCCCTGGCAGGAGAAGCCTTGTTAATAATTCATGAGCACCACTTGCAGATTGAGGCCCTCAAGCACTTCCACTGTTGTTGGGAAGAAAGGAAAATGGGGTCACTCTGTAAAGGTGTGACATTTATATAAAAAAAAAACCAACAGCACTTTGAAAATACTTTGTTGAATTGTTTCATAAGAGCACAATGGAGCTAACCTTATCATCTGCTCCAAAATTCAGAGAGCTCATGTGTGGGCTTCTGAAAGCCAGGAACAAAGCCAGCTTGGCCCAAACAACAGCTCATTTGTCTTGACCATTTAGACTGCTGACTTTCCTTAGCTGCCTGTTAGTTTTCAGGTCTTCATACGGCTGCAGCGTGCACTCCCTGGCTTTGCTTCCATCTATAGCTGGATCAGATTGGCATGTTGGAGTGTGAGGGCAAATTTCATTTCCTTGTGGTCTTGTACTTGAAATATGATGGCAGAGAGACATTATCCCTTGAATGCATTTCACTGACAACTTGCTTTGTACTTCCAAGTAGATCCTTTGAGAAAATCCACTTTTATTTCCCCACCCTTCTCCTCCAACTTTCTTTTAGCATTTTTCTCTGAGCCAAGATGCATTATCAGATTTTTTTTCCCCTCCATCAGATGAGGCAGGTACATAAAGAAGTGAAAAAAACGTTTTTAATCAATTAGCAGAAGTTCCTGCTAATAACAGTGCAATCACTCAGCTAGCATGATAAAGATGCTCCTCAAAGATAAGGAAGACATTAATTCCTGTAGGAATTGGCTGTGGCTTCCCTGACAATACTGCTGGGAGCAGTTTGGTCAGAAATATTTTCTCCCAGAGAGGACACTGATCACTGGTTTCCCAGCAGTTGCTAGTTCTCCTCTGATTCTTCCTCTAGTCCCCTGTGAAAAGGGGATTTATTACCATAAATCAGAACTTTAAATCTGGGATACCATATGTTCAACAAGCTCACCCCAGAAGCCAGGTGAGAGGGGACACTTTTTTTTTTCTCTGGCCTTTGTAATGCCAGGTTGTGGAAACAACAGATCACACAGCCGTGCACGTTGTTCCAGTCGAGAGAGCCTGATTGTCCAAATGCTCCCCCAGCACCTGCCAGCCCCAGCCTTTGGAGGCAGTGACCTGGAGCTAAAATGGTGTGGCTCTTCCCACTCCCTCCTCTGCCTGACCTCCTGGCTCCCTATTCACCCCCTCATCCCTTTGGCCCTCAGAGAGCAGCTCCTCTCCATGTCACAGGGAGTGCTAGCTCTGCCATCTGGAGCAGCATTTTTGTTGTTCCAAGCCTAAATGAATTTGAAGAGAAGCAGGGAGGTGGTCCTGAGGAGAGACATTTCCTGACCCTGCCTTGTGACCCTGACTCCTCCCAGTGGAATGTCTGCAAGGAAAACTAAAACCCTCCTGAAGTTCTGTTCCTTTTCCCCCTTCACAAGCTCAGGGATTGCCTGCTATTTACCCTGTGGCCCAGCACATCTTGGAATGATGTCTTGGATGATGCCTTTATCCTCCAGCTGACTTCCATGTTAGCTTCCACAGAGGAGCCCCTTCTGTGACAGGGACATCCCACCATCAGCCTGGTCCCAATCCTGTGCTCTCAGAGCAATGAAATCTGTTTTATCCCCATGTGGAAGGGGGTCAGACACAGCCCCCAGCTCCCCTCTCACTTTGAGTTGTAACATAAAAATAAGATCCCAACGGCCTGGAGGATAAACAGCACCCAGACACCAACTGCTCTCCACATGAAAGATGCAGGGAACGTCAAAAACAGAGAATAGGTTTGCTTCCTATGGCACAGGGTGAGCCGTGCTTATGGATAACCTATTTTATGGCTGGTGAAATCCAGCAACAAGAAATTTCTCATCATTGCTCAAAGAAAATACAAATGAATGTCAATTGACACATATTCCAGATGTGCTTACACACACAGAATCATTGGGTTGGAAGAGATCCCCAAGGTCATTGAGTCCAACCCATGTCCTAACACCTCAACTAAGCCATGGCACCGAGTGACACATCCAGTCTTTTTTTAAACACATCCAGGGACGGTGACTCCACCACCTCCCCGGGCAGACCATTCCAATACTTTATCACCCTTTCTGTAAAAAAAAATTTTTCTAATATCCAACCTGTATTTCCCTTGGCACAGCTTGAGACATACAGATGCCAACATTCTGGCAATGTCACAACATTAGGTACCTTATTCTTAATATCCATGCTAATATTAGACAGAAAAATTAGAATCAAGTCTGACCCAAGCCGAGAAGATTGCCATGTAGGGAAGGAACAAGACACTAAATTGAATTCACAGATAGAGAAGGAAAGCTCAAGGATTCCTGATGATTTGACAAGCTCCTCTTCAAACCTCTGAGCAAACTCCTTCCTGAAATGGTTTGGCATTACGTTGCCTGAACCCCCCAAAGGAAACTGGACATGGGAGCAAGAAGCCGAGGGGCTGCCACTGCAGGACACCACTTATGGGACAGGCTCCTCAAACCACTCTGTGCTGAGGCACTCACNATCAAGTCTGACCCAAGCCGAGAAGATTGCCATGTAGGGAAGGAACAAGACACTAAATTGAATTCACAGATAGAGAAGGAAAGCTCAAGGATTCCTGATGATTTGACAAGCTCCTCTTCAAACCTCTGAGCAAACTTCCTGAAATGGTTTGGCATTACGTTGCCTGAACCACCCAAAGGAAACTGGGCATGGGAGCAAGAAGCCGAGGGGCTGCCACTGCAGGACACCACTTATGGGACAGGCTCCTCAAACCACTCTGTGCTGAGGCACTCACAGAACCACAGGATATCCTAAACTGGAAGGGACCCACAAGGATCACCAAATCCAACACCTGAGTCCTACTCCAAGCAGCTCCCTGGAAAGCTGCACACTCGTAGGGAGCACTAACAAGCTGGTGAAAATTGAATTTCACATTGAAAGCTAAAGACAGGACTCAGCAAGAAATGGCCACTGGCCAAGTGGTAAGATAAATGAGGCCANATGACAAATGGTAATGCGAAAATAACCCAAAAGGCTTGGATTTAAACACAGAACCACAGGATATCCTAAACTGGAAGGGACCCACAAGGATCACCAAATCCAACGCCTGAGTCCTACTCCAAGCAGCTCCCTGGAAAGCTGCACACTCGTAGGGAGCACTAACAAGCTGGTGAAAATTGAATTTCACATTGAAAGCTAAAGACAGGACTCAGCAAGAAATGGCCACTGGCCAAGTGGTAAGATAAATGAGGCCACTGTTAGGAATAAATCTGAAAAGCTGGACACCACCAGAGCTAACCTAATGTCAGGAACAGTATTTTAACACAGACCGAGCCTGACACACAAGTAGCTGTGTCAGCAAAAGGAGAGCACTGAATTAGCCCCCACTGAGCTTGTGGCTGTACTTTCTCTGCACACACAGCTCTGCTTCAGGGCAAGCCCAGTCCCAGTGAGCATCATGTGAAGGGTGGGAGCTCCCCAGATCCTCTGTTTTTTTTAGACATTAAACACATTTTTTTCACTTCTTTATGCACCTGACTCATCTGACGGAGGGGAAAAAAAATCTGATAATGCATCTTGGCTCAGAGAAAAATGCTAAAAGAAAGTTGGAGGAGAAGGGTGGGGAAATAAAAGTGGATTTTCTCAAAGGATCACTGCCTTTGCAGTGCCATCACCTCCTGTCAGAGGACCTTGAAGATGCCCATCCATGAGTGCAGGAGGTTGGCCATGGGGACTGGGGGTCACTTGAATACAGCAGAGGCACAGGAAGGGCAATCTCTCCTACCCCTGTCCTGGACAGCTCAGTGTGTGCCACTGGAGCCATCTGAATTTTCCCTTTGAGCTGCAGAGGCTTCGTGGGGTGATTTAGTGGAGTCTTTCCATGGGGATGTAGATGAAGCCACACGGTTCTGGAGTCAGGACAGTCACATTTGCTATCCAGGCCATGCTGGGACTCTAATGGATAACCTTCAATCTCCAGAGTGTGAGGGTCAAACATCTGCCATAGGAAAGAGGGAACACAAGGAAAATGCAAAGGAAATCCCTCTTCCACCAAAGGGCTGAGCTGTGCTCAATCACTGCTGCTAGAAACTGCCCAGAAGCATAAATGTTAATGTTATACCAGATCCAGCACGGAGGCAGAGAGATTCATTCCATTTCATTATGAAATGATGCAAGCACCATAAAGTGTCAGCTTTCAAGTTCATAATTTATAAATTAAGTGTAAATAGCATATTCTGACCTCCTCCCCAGCCACTCATTTATCCTTCCCCCATGAAAAATTAATGAGTCTATAAAGTAGCTTGTAAATTTAAAGCAGTAATTCTATTTTTTTTTTTTTTTAAATCAATGGTGTGATTTTCACAGAGGCCCTGAAGCATTTGCTGGCTGCAGCCACTGCTGTTAATCACTGATCTTAGGTGTGCTACAATGCCACAGGAACACCTCCTGCTAAGGTTTCTGATGCAGACCAGTGTCAGGAACCAGATAAAGCTCTGAGGTTTTTAGGCTGTCCCTGCTTTCCACAGCCTGGCAGGCTGCTTCCTTCAGGGGGTGCTTGAGGACTTAACATCTTATCCAAGACATCAGAACAAGAATTAGCGAGACAATTCTTAAAATAAAACTTCCTAAGTGGAAAATTCACCCCGGGCAAAACTTTTGGTATTGGAAAGGAAGTAAGCAGAACCAGACCAGCTAGCTCCCTATTTCCACTACGAAGGTTTCCAACGGGCCTCTCTTGCTATTTGATGACCTTTTAAGCTTCCCTTAACACAAAAAAGCTGCATTGGTTGTTTTGCAAGGCCCTCTACAACTTTGGGAGGACCTGTTTTGGTGCCCCTTGGTGTGTGCCTTTACCAATCCCATGCAAAGACCAGAAAGGAGCAGGTGACAATCAGGGAGGAAAAGGAGACAGGTAAGCTGAGGAACAGCTGGGGCAAGCACAGCATTCCAAGGTGCTGGAGTCAAGGAGGACCTCAAGGAATGAGTGCAAAGAACAGGGAACAGACAGGCCTGGAGCTGCCCACATGGATGTGAAGGTGCTTTCCATGCAGCTGAGGACGTTGCTAAATAAAAAATTGTTTCACAGGAATAAATCTTATTGCTGAGGCCTGTCATGAAATATCCATCTCTTTATAACTGAACAGGAAAAACCCCACAGCACCCGAGTAAACAAGGCAGGAAAAATCATGAAGAGTACCTTCCCCATCTACAGAGGGGAAGTATGATCATGTTCAGTGTTCTTTCTCCACAGTCTGGTCATCATGAACAGAAAGTTACTGTGATGATTCATTACAAAAGTGGCAGATTTTATTCATCAAATTCCTGCAATCAAACATTAAAATCAATACTATTCCCCTGGGGACAAGATGGAGAGCCAAACATAATGACTTTATCTATGCTGCATGTAAAATATTTGTAATTGAGCAAAAAGCCTGATCTCAACTGCTTAAAAATATAAGGCTAGGGCAGCAAATGTGATTGGATTTCTCATAATCTAATAATTTTCATCCATATGTGGCCCCCAATCTGTTTAGGATTGTTAAAATTCCTGGATATTGTAGTGCCTTCCCCAGAGAACACTGGGAAGAGCTCTGGACAGCCTGGACCAGATGGGATGCCAGTGACTCCAGCCAGCAAAGGCAGAAAAGAGGACAGTGGTTAACTCCTCCTGTGCCAGCTACCAGAGAGGAGGTCTGGACAGGGAGATTAATGCAGGCTGCTCTCCAATGCTGCACAACAGGCAGGTTTTATTTTAAAGCTCTCAGGAGCACGCTGGTGTAGCCCATGGGGACAAACAAAGCAAGGACCAATAACCACATCCTTCTGAAAGACTGCTCAGTGCTGTAGGTGGAAACTGAAGCTGTTTGCCAGCTCCCCTGGCTATGCAATGGAAGGAGGGCTCCCAGCAGCCTAAGAGGAAAGTGAAATGCTATAAATGAAACCAGCACCTAGGAGATAAAAGGTCTCTTGGTCAGACTGAAGGTGTTTATAAAAATCTTACGGTGCACAGGATCAGAGAGCATTGAAAGATGCACGGAAGTCAGCAGGCCCCTGCTTGTTTTAAGAACAACAGTCTGGCTGCTCGGCATTCCCTGCCCCTCTCTAACCTGTCACAAAGGAGTGACCCAACACCTCAGAACCTCCACCACAGAAACACTTGGATGCTCCTTCTCCAACAGGCTGGATTAGCTCTGCTTACACAAATTTAATCCTTTGTCATATAAAACAAACAACACTAGCTAAAAGCAAAATACAGAATTGCCCTATTAGAACAGTGTACTGATTACAGACAGCACCACTTCATTCTGCCTGTGACTTTCTTAACTGAGATAACCAGCAGTTTTCAGCTAAGCTGGCAACATCACCATATTTTTCCATACCTGCCCAAACGGTTATGCTGCTTTGATGATTTCTAGGGAATTCTGTAGGCGTTTTCTAAAGAATTATTTCACAGGACTTAACCTAAAATCCTGGAAGCCTAGGGGCTATGGTGAAAGGAAATAAAAATCAAAGTGGCAGCTCAGGACTTTCAATATGTTTTCATAGAGAAGCTGTCAGTGTAATACTGACTCCTAGCTGAGTACTTGCAGATCTTTCTATTGCGCTGCATTTACACCTGTAGAAGAACAAATTTACCCTAAAAATAAGTATTTTTTCCCATAAAGTTGAATATACTAACCTCAGAAGCAATCTCTCACATCCTGCCAAATCAGCTTTGCACAGGAGATATCCCCTACATCGTATCTATCATTTCTTGACAGGCTCCTCTGAGCAGTTACAGCCATTCTTGAAAATATGGAATGTGAGAACAGTGAGGAGCAATCAGGTGCTTGTAATATTTATTTTGCTGGTCACTAAAAGACCCTTCAAGACCCTGTTTAGTTTCAACAGCAACAAAAAAGATAATTTTCAAGTGCCAGCATCTCATCCTGGAGAGAGATTGCTGAGGAAAAACTCAAGTCATGTTCGTGGATATCAATTATCACTGTATCATTCCCTGGAGAACTTTTCAACACAGACATGCCATAAGAGGAGCTACAGGTCCAAAGTGTAGCCCACTGGATTTCTATCCTACAAACCCACTATGTACAGCCAGGGCAACCCACCGGCCCTCTAAACAACCCATTCCTATATTCTCACCTGGCTACAGGCTGCAGGAAAAGTTCAAGTCTGCTTTTGACTTCGAAGCAATTCCCTGTCTCTCCTGCTTATTAATGCTTCTGAATAGGAACAGACTTAGGGCTCTTCTCATTTGACAGTCCTTTGCATTGCCAGGATTTGACAAAGCCTGGGAGAAACAAAAGCAGCTGCCCCACTAAAATACCCTCAGTAGGTTTTAAGTGCCAGACATTTGCTTAGGATTGACTTTCACAGCTTCAAAGGAAAGTGTGATTCTTTCTGGAGCCCAGCTGTGTGTCTAGGGTGATATTTTTTGAGCAATAATACTAACCAGAAGTACATTAACTCATCAAGGACATACTGGCTCCAGCAACCGTCAAGCAATGATTTGGACAACCTTTCCACTTGCAGGGGGGGGGATTTTTACAGAAATTTGTGTTCCCCTTTCCATAGCCATAAGGCCAAGTCAGATTCTTTTGCCAAGAGGAATGGATTGCACTTGAAGCTGTTGAAAATGCAGAACGCATTTGGATGCTATAATTCCCCCTTTAGACATCCACAGCTACTTCTGCTCAGGGCTATGAAGGTAGTTCATGCAGGAAGATTAGTTCAAAAGGCATTTTGCAGGCAGGCAGGTAGCTGGGAGCCAAAGACTAACAATTCTATCTCAGCTGTTGATAGAATACATATGTACACATGTAAAAGACAGAAAGGGAGAATACTGCTCATCTCATAACCGAGAGATTAGATTTCTCTTTTCCCCATGCATTTTTAATTTGCTTACAGAGTTTCATGAAACAGAACTCCCTGGGCTGGGGGCACAGGGGAGCTGTCTGTGCTTGGGAATTGCCAGACTTGACAGCCAGGGGCTGATGCAGCTGGGCAATGGATGGGAAGACAGTGCAGCCCTGTTCCCACTCTCCCCTGCACCACACTAACAGGGAGGACTGCAGCTCTCCTTACCCTTCCCAGACAGTTTCCTGATGGAGGTGACCAAACCAGCTCAAAGAATGGTTGCCAGGGCAGGGAAATTCTTCATCAGCAATACCCATGGGCCATTTCTTGCACCTCCTTGCCAAGTACAAAGCAGCGTGATACAATTCTCAGAGCTGTGCTCTATGGAACGAGCCAGGGTGAGCCTCCAAGCATCCCTGTGCAAGGCATGCCATGGAACAGCAAGCAAATGCTGCAGGCAGGGCCTGCTGTGGGACAGTGCTGACAAGAGTGCAGGACACTCCCCTGGCCTGCAGAATCCCCCACCTGAGGACAGAACTTTGGACTGCAGTTTCAGGAAATGCACATCTGAAGCGTCTTTGAGAGCTCCAAGCTAAACCCCCGAGTCTGGCTTTTTGCTCCCATTTCAAAGCAACTCCTTTGTTTTAGCGTTACTGATCTTTTAGCAGAGCCACTACAGAACTGTATACGAATCAAGTCTCTGTTGTCAAAGGTGCTCCATCTCTCACATTTATGAAAGGTGTGGATGGGCAGCAGGGTTGGAACAGAAGTAGGATCTCTGAACAGCCCTCTTGAAGTCACCGGCTTGGCTCTGAGGGGAGCAAAACCTGCTCATTACAGACTTTTTCTACTGGAAAGGCCATTGGACTAATTTTTTGCCAAATCAAGGACTGATTTATCTCTGCTGTAACTTCACTGAATTCAGTCAGGCCATACAAGTCATGAATTTAGCTCTTAACTTTCTCCATAGAGAATACTTTTTTCCCCTTTGACAGTGATTTGGAGAACCTCTCTGAAAATTTATGAGCACAGATTCTGCTCCAGCAAAGCACATAAGCAGACACACGGGAAGTACGTGAGAAATTGTCCGGGGAGAAACTGGATTATTTCCACACTTAAACCATCATCAGCCTTTTTCACCTGACAGCCTTGCTCACGTTTTATTCAGTGGGAGACAGAGGGTTCCTTCAAGCATTTGGCTTCCAACTCAGAAATGATGGACAAAGGAAAGACTCCCATTGCCTTCCCTGGAAGCTGAATTTTGCTGAAGGTTTGTTTTGATGGCAGTGGGGAGGTTTGGAAAGGACAAGACAGAGTCCATCCCTTCTACAACAAACATGTCCACTCAGTCCAGATTTAGGGATTTTACCAGATGAGTGACATTTACTTCTGAGACTTGCCCAGAGATATCCCTACTTAACACTGGTTGCTGGTCTACAATTCTCCCTGCTGACTTCCACCCATGAGTCCCTCCAAATTCCCAGCAATGACCAAACTGTAGTCCCTGCACTTATATTGTGACCAATATTTTTTTTTCTGTGGAAATAAATTTCATGTTCTGTTTTCAGGGCACATTTGCGATGCACCTCATCTGACCTACATTTTCCTCTTCCAGGCCTGCTTGGGACCTTACTGGATTTTGCACCCACACCTTTTTCTCTTCCATTAAGGAAACAGTTTGGTTCTGGCTAGGTGCTTACATTCGCGTTAGTTCCCAGATCTGTTACACAGACTTGAGCTGGGCTGGATTTCACACCAGAATGATGGTTTGTCTGACAGACCCTGCTTACCATTTACCCTACTTTTGCCAGTTTTCTAGCATACATCCAGCAATGTCCCCTCACAGCTGCACAGTGCCAATACCCTGATCATACAGTGCCTGTATCAAGGCTCCCACATGCTGTCTCTTTTTAAAAGCCCAGTTGCTCAGCAAAACTTTTCAGCAAACAATTCATGAGAACCTCAATTATTCCTGCCATCTTCTGTAATATAAATATTCCTCTTACATTGGTTGATTAACAAATTTATATTTTCAGAAGGATCTGCTATGCAAAAATCTGTTGAAACCTCTTTCTACTTCTCCCTTATCTGCCCCTCTTCTTAGCAAACATTTAGTCTTGGGAAGGCTTAAACAATCTAACTCTGAATCCAGGGAGACAATAATAAAGGGTTACTGCAAGTCACTCTTCAAACACTGGACAAGACTTTATTTCAAAATAGATCCTCCCTACAATATTGTGTCTTTGCCCCCTGCAAAGTGCCTGCCTGGAAGCTCACGCAGCTTCCTGGGGCTTGCCTTTCCGAGCGGCATCCCCACAGGACCAATCCCAGGGCATCTTTCCTGACATCCCGGGCCACGGAGTACAAGCGGCATGTGAATCCTGGCCATACACTGCTCTCACTCAGCAGGAGCGGCCTGAAAAGAACCATGGCTTTGCTACAACTGCTTTGTCGCCCCAACGAGCGAGAGCCCGGCTTGCTGTGAGCCATTTCCCAAGCACCCTTTTGCTGCCTCCTCGCTCAGCTTTCACATCAGGAATGCTCCCCCAGCCCGGACACTTTTGGAGTTTCTCTCACACAGCCTCTCCAAGCCAAGAAAACTGCCCAGCTCTATTCAATAGATTCTTGACAGCCTTTAAAGGATCGCTAACTCCAGCCTGCTTTAAAAACGCAGAGCATTCTCTCCCTTCTCGCCTTCCCTGCTTTAGGTCAGCACTTGTTGGGCCCATAAAGGAGCAGAGCAGAAACTCGGAGCGCTGAGGGAGGGCAGGGAGAGCCCGCCCTGCTCGGGAGGGCCATCGAGCTGCTGACACCACAGGGGCTTTCGGAGGGGAGGGTGCACCCCTGGGCGGCTGGGATGGAGGGCTGACAAGGGTTAACGGTGTTGGCTGCTCTCCATCTCACCCCCTCCTCCCGGCCGTGCAGTGCAGCCACGGAGCTGCTCCCCGGGCAGCGGGGCTGGGATCGGGCTGCGGGAGCAGCGCCGGAGCTGCAGAGCATCCACCAGTGCATGGGAGACTGCACTACCGGGCGACTTTAAACAACCTCTGAAAACACCCAGCCGAGGGAAACACCAAAATACAGTTGTTTTCTGGACTTTTGTTTGGTGGGGTTTTTTTGTTTGTTTTTTTTTTTTTGTTTGTTTGGTTTTTTTTTTGTTTTTTTTTTCTTTCCTTTAAGGACCGCAAGCGTTTTATTTGCTATGTCTGTTCAGGAGCCATATGGAAAAAACAGTTCTGTCCTGTTAAACTGGTTGCATAGTTTTGATTTTCATCTGCCTACGGAGATCTGAAAAGTCTATATTTTTTTTAAGCTTTTTTTGGCAAAGAAAAAGAATGGTCTGAGGATCATCTAGCCAGGAACACAATAGGTAAGTGCAGTGTTTTTTGTGTAACGTATTTCCAAAAGTCAGAATATGTTGTTTGTGTAATTGAGTGAAAACAGCCTTTGGGATGATGCTCTCTTTGGGATAAGCTGATTATAGGTTTGTTGATCACTTGGTTTGTTTGTTTTCCTGGACAAGAAAAGCTGAGCTGCCGTGGTATCAGTGTGGTTTGCAAGATCCTGTCATTTAAGCAGAAAGACTTTTTTTAAAATCCTCTCCGAAGCACGGAGCAACTTAGATTCCACTGTCAAAGGTAAAGCAAAATATTTGGGGTTCTATTTTAAATCTGTAAGCTATAATTAGACTACAGGAATAACAAAGTGGCAAAGTGACTCAGAGTCATAGGGAAAAGCTCTGTTATAAGAGCATTAAAATAGAATTGATATGAAAATCTTAACTGTTCTTTCAGCTTGTTCAGATGGCTGTTTAAGCCTGCATTCAACCAGGTGCTAAAATAATACAAGCAGGCAGAGAATAAACCAACTTCATCTGGATGTTGAGAGGGACATTCAGATGACTTGGTAATGATAATTTCCATCATCATCTCACTGACACTTAAGACGTGCTTGACTAGGTGAATCTCAGATTTTGTACCTAAAAATGTACAGATGTATTCAATGCTGTATTGTGTTTGAAATGGATTTAAAAAGGAAGGGGTCCTTTTAAAAAGTCACTTCAACTGCAATGGGCAGGTGAGCTAAACTGGAGATTTGACCTCCTAGAATCTTCCACGCTTTTACAGGCACTATGGGGAAAGAGCTGATCTCAGAAATAAAAATTACAAAGAATTGAGCCTTTGTCTTGTGTGTTTTCTCCTATCACCAGCCAATAATCAGATTTAACCAGGATCTTTACTCCTTGCTGCTTGTAAGATGCAATAGACTACTTTTTCCTCAAAAAAGGGATCTTGCACACAGAGCTCCCTCTGCTTTCCAAATCCCTGAGCTACAGCTGGCACCTGTATTAAAGGTCTATGCCCTTTCCACATTCATACTTTCTGAAACTGGATGTGGCAGACAAAGGAGTTGTAAGTTATAATCAATAACTGCACATGGTGCACTGTCAAAATTTCTTGTCCTAACTGGAGCCTCCTCCTCTGTGTAGCTCTGGGTGATGCACACAGCAGTTTAAATAATGTCAGTATTTGCTGGGGACTGGTTTTGTACTTCTCTTTCATAGATGCCTTGCTGATAATAAGGCTTGGTGGAAAAAGGGACATAACTGATTTTTTAAAAATCCCTTGCCAGAGTGAATACAATAGAGTTGTTACCATTCCAGTGAGCAGCAAATGCTGAGACAGGCTGGAAGTGATGCAGGTATGAGGATGATAAGCAATACAAAAATCTAAGAATAAGACTACTGCCCTACAGTGATAAAGCCTTCTTCCAAATGAGATACACACAGAGCTTAAAATCCAAGTACCAGTTTAGGGATTCTTATCCAAGATTCTCCACCTTTGACCAAACAGTATCTTACACAGCTCTGGATAAGTTACAATGATCCTCTTATCTACACCTACCTACAGTCCCAGTGGACAAAATAAAAATTCAATGACCTCTGTTAGGACAGCAGAAGCAGGGTTTGGGACATAGTGACTTCCTGTGAGTTTTAAAGGCACAGTTCTATTACAAATAGCTCAGCCTTGAAATTTAGTAAGTGAACAACACAAACTAGAAAAAAAAATCTTTTAAATATAATTGTCCACTCATTTTGACAGCAGTAAAAAGATTTTTTTGAATAACTGTCATGTTGCACTTGTGCTGCATTGACTACATTTTTTTCTCTAATCAAAGACTTCATAGCAATTTCTCCAATTAAATCTTCGCAGAGACATCCTCTGAGGAATATTTCTATGAACTTTAAACAATCCAGCAAAATGGAGACTTTTGAATGCCTGGCTTGCTGGGATTATAACAAATACCAGGAAAGGCACAGAAAGAGAGGGTTACATGACTTTCTCTCCAGTGACAGCCGTTTTTGTTCACTTTTGTCATCTCACTTTGCAGTACTGAAGATGTCCTGGTTCTGGCTTTATCTTCCTCTCCATCTTCTCACGGCGACTTGTTTATGCTATTCTATAAAAGCACCCACCACCAGTTCCCAACAGAGCTTCAAGACCGACCTCTTCAATTTCTACCACTCTCTGATACTTGCAGATGGTAAGGAAACTACAATTCACCTGCTGAAGGATATACCCAAAAGGTAAGAGGCAATCAGCTACTCCTATTCTCAGATACTTCCCCATGTCACTGGTAATTGCACACTACCAGGATAAGCCAGAATCCCTGTGTACCTGCAGGGCCCTACCAGTGCACACTGAAATGCCAGAAAAATACTCCACTCCTCAAGTGTCATTACACTGCCCAGAATCTGGAATGAACCCCTGAGATGAAGTTTAGATTCCTGCACACATTTCAGCAGCTTTCTGCTGTGTTTGTCAGAGCAGCAGCAGAACTGGCACAGGACGGGTGGTGTCCAGCAGCAAACAGCTGTCACAAACAGCCCAGCTTCAGGTCTGCAGACACAGCAGCCATCCTACATTCATGGTGTAATACAAACACTTCACCTGGCAAATTAACTACCCCAAAAATCAATAGAAGATCTGCACAGACATCTTTTCAGGAAAACTTCTGCCACTATCCTGCACGCTTAGAAGTGTTTTTGCCAAATGGCACTACAACTTGCTAATATCAAAGGTGCTTTACAGGTGGAAATTCCACACTCTCCACCTTCCCAAAATGTCAGCAAAGTTTTCTGCCATACCTAGATATGTAGGTGATCTAGATATTGCAACCAGTACTGCATCTGGATCACAAAGATCAATCTGCTTGTTTGGGAAGAGATGCACTTTGGACAGAGACCAGCAAATACAGATTTTGACATACACCCAAGTGGTCACGGAGCAGAGGGTGAGCCAGATTGCTCAGTCTTCATGTGCATTGCACAGAAAAACTGGAACGTGGCACATGTTATATAATGTGACCATGCCCCCAAGAACAGAACTAGGAGCTCTCCTAGTTAAAGGACAAGGGGTACTGAAACCTCAAAGAAAAGGGAATTTTCCTATGCTCTCACAGTATAATATTAAGACTGCAATGAGGAAGTAGTTTAGCATGATCAGGAAGGTTTCTCTTGAACCCCAGTCATCCAAGCAGGAAGACAAGTGATGACAAGTTTTGTCTTGAGAGTAAGAGACTCGAGAATGTGGAACTGATACCAGTGAAACCTCACTCTAGCCTAACAGCCATACCTCCAGGCTGAGAGGATCTATCCATAGTGACTAGGCTTGTCTCACTGGTGAACAACAAAAAAAACCCTTGGACTGCTAATTGCCTTCATTTAAGTGCAGAGTGAGGCACCCAAATCTAACCATTTCTATAGCCAAGCCCAAACATTATACAGTCTGTATAAAAACAACAGAAATAAAACAGAGCAAGACAGGAGGCTGGGCTTTTTCGAGGCAGGAATCAAAACCTGACCAAAGAGACTCATGTCACTTTGTGGTGCTCATGCATAGCAGCATCTGACACAAAGGCAATCAAGGTAGAACTGGCAACAGGTTGTTACGGAGAAGGCAGGCAGGTAAATCACATCCCTCATCCAAAATAACCAGCTAAGGATGAGATAGAATGTGGGGGAAAAACCTAAAATGTGGGGGAAAAAACATTGCCTTAAGTGAATAAATCTTTCAACAAATACATGTGGATTAAAAAAAAATATCCCACAGCCTGTTTTCTTCCCACAGCTGAAGACTGCAGACTCTCATCACCCCTTTGTGTGGTTGCACTTCAGAGAACAGTCATTCCTACCCAGAGCAGCTACCCACATCAGAATGGCTGATAACTAGGAGTTTTGGGCAAACTTGAATTCCCTGATGTATTTCCTCTTTCTATTCACATTTACAGGTACTACTTTGTTGTGGAAGAGGGCAGGGTCCTCGCCCCTTTCTCAATAACAGTGACGCCCTGTGATGTTCCCATTGAATGGAGCATACTTGTGTACAAGTCTCCATCAGCAAAAGCAACACCAGGTAAGGCCTTCAATCTGCCGAAGTAGAGGCAAAGAAAGCATAAGTTACTCATAGATAACTGTGTTATAGGAAATTTCCCACAAGCCTAAACGTTTTGTGGTTCCCTCCTTTAAATTGCCATGGACTGACCCAGTCTCCATGGGTGAAACATGGAAACCCATGAGATCTTGCCCTCAACACAAATAAATTAAGGATTAAATATGAAAATGTGTATATCGAAGGTTAATATTTGGGAACAGCTGCAGGTCTTCCAGGCTGCACAAACAGACCAACTTCATAAGCTCTTGGTACTGGGCCGAACTTCCCTCTGCTGCCTCAGTTATTTTTCTGTGGTTTAGGTCACTTGAGACAACTATTTGCTCCCCTGCATGAAGCAGAGAAGATTATGCCATTTATTCTTGCCACATCTACCATGGCAGTGGGTACTATACTGCCTTTGACCTAAAAGGCAATTCCTTTCTCTTGCATGATTTTTTTAATTAATTTTTCAAACTAAAAATCTAAAAGCTGCCATTAACAAGTTCTTATCTGTCAAGCAGGTACACCCGACTGAGGAGTTCAAATTATACTCCTTTGAATTGATAATTTTTCCCTCTTCATGAGACAGTTGCCTAAAACTAATCCAAAGAAAAAAAACCTATCATAGAAATAATGAGTCTCCTTAAAGTAAAGTACCCTAAGAGACAGCAAATAGAAGAAAATTGTAGGGGCATCAGGCATGATACGAGCCAAGCTTTTGCAAGTTGTGGTTTCATAATTATAGTATTTTCAAAAACATAATTCTACAGCTGCACTGGTAAAATAAAAGCTTCTCAAATTTTATTTTAATAAATTGCCAGTAGCGACATATTTTTACTAAAACATATTTTTAGTTATAATTGCTGCTTTCAAGAAGCAAATATAATGTTCCCTAACAGTAAAACTTGTATGATGTGCTTTGTTTCACCTCTTTTAAAACAGAAGTTACAAGTCTGCTTTTTGCCTGCAGGTGACCCTGATACACAAGAGGTCTCCAAATCTCACAAGGCTTCAGGCATGGTGTCCACCATCTTCAACTACAAGGGAAATTCTGTGGAGACTTACATGGGAATGTCTTCCCATTCTGCCCTTTACCTGCTCGAGTTCCTATCCACCGAGCGAGACACGCACATCACCGTGTACTTAACAACTGACACCACGTCTGGGCACCTCTATCCAGAGCTTCCAATGGATCCACGCATAGATGTCATTGGCATCGGCCACACCACGGTGACTCTGACCTGGAAACACAGCCCCTCTGTCCTGCAGCACGGGGAAAGCATCCAGTACTGTCTCCTAGTTAATGAAAAGCACAACTACAAGAGCTTGTGTGCTGCTGAGACAGCCATCAGGTCCTCTGGAATGAAGCTGCCACCCACGTTAGCTCTGTCCCTCTCCCCATACCTTCTGGAGCCGCAGCAGGTGATGATATTGTCCAACAGCGAGCTGAGCATCATCAACAAAGTGAGCAGTGGGGAAGTCAGGCAGGTGTGCATGGGCACCAAGAACACTTACACAGTGCCCAACCTCAGCCCCAGCACTCAGTATTACTTTGATGTTTTTATTGTCAATCTCCTTACAAATGCCAGCGCCGCATACACCGGGACATTCGCCAGGACCCTGGAAGAGCCTGAGCCCAAGGTGACAGAGCTGAAAGATGGCAAAGTGGTTCATGTAGTCCTGGATGGGAAAAAGCAGAAATTCTACAGTCTGCAGTACCAGGCGAGGCACAAGAAAATCCACTTCACCTTTCAGTTGTGTCAGGGCCAAATACAGGTTCACATAACAAGAAATGGCAAAACAGTGGCATCAGAAAATCTCTCTGGGCTGAGGTATTTCTCCCTGAAGGGAAAGCTGCTGGACACCTATTTGGTGCAGCTGAGGTCCACAGAGGAATCTAACTCTTCTGTGAAGGTACAGGCATCCCCCCATTTCCACAAGCCCTTATTCCCACTTCTTCCAGAGAGCTTAAAAATCAAATCCTTCAGTAAACTGAGAACGTGCAGGTCTGTGACCATTGCCTGGCTGGGAACACAAGAGGAGAGTAAGTACTGCGTGTACAGAAAAAGGATTGAAGAGGACCAGATCTGGAGGGAGCTGCAGGGTGCAGACAGGTGCTCTGGGCCCGAATCTCGGCACAAATCGGAGAAGGTGCTGTGCAAGTACTTCTATGATCTAAACCTCCAGCGAGCCGTCACCACAGAGACCATCAAAGGGCTGGAGGCAGGGACACTCTACCTGTTCGATGTTTATCTCTTTGGGCCATCTGGCATCCCTGTCAGATATCACAGCAAAGTTGTGAGGACCAGGAAAAAATGTTGAAGGATTTTACAGGAAGTTTTGAAGTGAGTGAATGAAGGTTATTATCAAAATCCCCAGCAATCCAAGTCAAAGCCCCTGCAGTTTGAACTACGCTGACAAACAAAAAATTTAAAGCCATAAGACTCTACAGCAAAACTTATCTTAGATGATTACACATCTTCTCTCCTGTGTAAGGTGGGGGTGCTTATTTTCTTTCCCTGTCTCATTCAAACATTGAAAACAGTGTTGTGAAACAAACTCATACACATAATAGCCCAAGCGTACTCATGAGAAATAGATTAGTTACCTAAAATGCTTCTGAAATCCAGCACAGAAGTGATGGGAATATGCCTCACAAGAAGCACACATCATTTTTCAAGTCCCAGAGTTTTCCACTTTCTCTAACTCACACAGCTAATGAGGAACTGAGAGACCCCACAAATCAGACTGCTCTTGAGAAACAGAATCCTCACTGCTTGAACAAGAAAGGAGACAAAAAGAAATTGAAAAAGCAGTGGAACTGATGTATAGCTCTACACATTGAGTAAAGCAGTCTGAACTACATGTTCCCCTATTACCTGCATGCTTGCTTGGTTTCATTCCTACAGAGAAACTGTACTTGGTTAGAAACAGACAAAATTCAGGCCAGGAACTGGCTCTGGATCTGTCTTTTCTGGGGAGTGTACAAATACACTGCTGTGCTACTGCCCACAGAGGAAAGCAGCAACTGAGGAATCTTGCCATGGAAAGATTTATCATCTATAGCCTCTGATATTGAGCCCATGTCTATGACTCTGTGACTCCTGACTGTAATATATTCATTCTCTGCATCCTTAAGCCAGCCTGTATCAATGAACGCATTGCTTTGAGAAAAATTAAATATGGTTTTCCTACTAAATGTCATGGAGGGAAAATATTTGTAGTAAAAATTCTGACAAACACATTTTGGTTGTCTTGTTTCCTTGATTACCCTCCATATATGACATGAGACAGTGTGGGAAAAAAAAAAAGAAAACCAAGTCTTCATAAACTCCCTTAGGTTCATCTTCAATTATCAGTAGAAAGTATTTTGCATGTAGGTTCTGGAATTTACATATAAAAAGATACAATAGCTTCACTAACCCAGAGGTTGTCAGAGAAATCCTGCCTATAGTAATTCTTTTTCCTCTACAACTACACTAAACACATACATTAATGATTAAATCCATTGCTGTGTATTTGAGACATTCTCTTGCAATTCAGGGTCATCAAAGTCCCAGTTTACTCTGGGATTTATTACATCCAAGCAAGTTTGGAGGCCCTCGGTAAGGATGGAATCAGTGCTGTGTGCAGGCCGAGGGTTGTGTCCTGTGCTCCAAAGGCTCCCAGCCCAGCCCTGTGCAGCCTGTCCAGGGCACTCTGTGACTGCTGAGCCCCAGATGAGGGGCTCAGGCCTCCCCAGGGGTCAGCTGCAATCTCGGGGCTTGGCTGGGCTCTGCGCTCCTGCAGGCGCTGCTCTGCACTGAGCAGTGCCATGGCAGGAGCCACGTGCTCTGCAGCCTCCTGCCCACACTCCACAGGCTCTTGGCTCATTACAGCGCCTGGCAGCTGCTCTGCCTTCATTCCAAGGCAGGCCCTCGCTTCATTTGCCTCCTGCCAAAAATAGTCTGAGCTCAGAGAGCAGCAGAGGTCACCTCCACTTGGAAATCTCAATGTTTTCTGCCATCCTTCTCAAGTTCAAGCATTTATATTGTGGATTAATTCCACTTAGATGCCCTACAACTGACTGTAATAACAACCATAACTATAATAGAGGAAGAACAGGAAGATCTGTCTGAAACGGCAGATATAATAAATTCTTAATCCCCTGCCCTGAGTCTGTCAGAGCATTAACCTTTGCTTTTGCTCTCTATCCAGAAATGCCACAAAAAGTCCCTTAGAGAAAGATAAATTGGCACCTTGACCACTACCAGCGTTCCCACTAAAGCAGGTTTTTTACAACAGAACTGGCCTAGGGGTTCTGAGTAATATCTTGGTTCAAGGGGTGTAGTCAAGAGGTGTGAGGAGGGGATAGAAGGAGAGCCTGAAAGAGGGCAGAGAGCTGAGCAGTCAAAGGTGGCACAGAAGCAAAGGCTTGGTGTTGCACCAAGTTGACAGACAGTTCTGAACCTGTAAGGAAGGAGTTCAGGTTTGGAGGACAGCCACTATTTCAGAGGGACTTTGAAAAGGGCCAGGAGATCCTCCCCTTCCCAGATTCACCAGCTCCTCTGGTGTAATCCCCCTCTCCCTGGCCACGGCCCCATGCAGAGGACTGGCTGAGGCAGAGCCCAGTGGGAAGAAGAACAAAACTTACTGGTCCCGCAGCCCAGGCTGGGAGCCAAGCAGGGCAGTGACCACTGGTGCTGCTGGGAGGGCTGATGCCGGTCCCTCTCTCACAGGAGGAGCTTTCTCCCACACACACCAGGCCCTCCATCAGCCTCTGCACTCAGGAGAGAGCTTGGCAGCAGAGAGGAACATGCTGTTCTGTCACATCCCATCACCTCTGACAGAAGCAGGGCAGGTACCTGCCCTCCAGGTAGCAGCCCACTTCGCTCGTGCGTGCAGCCAGCCATGCTCTGTAATAGAGCCCAGGAGCAGCAGGGAATATTCCTCTCCACTGATCTTTCCCCTGTGATTGTGCCTGCGTGCACCAGGCTGCAAACCTGTATTCAATTCACTCCTGCCCAGCCCCTGCTCCTGAGGTGCTCTCCCAGTGCTGGACTGCTGCCCTGAAAGTTCCAAAGGTTTATCCACAACAAAACCAGAGCTGCTGCATTACACCCTTGGTGCTCTTCCCATCCCAACACGGGCAGCTGCTTATGTGCACAGCTCCCCATCCTCAGCACTCACAAGTCCTTTTCTTTCAAAGCTCTTTGGCATCTTTCCTTTTCCCCTCCTTCCCATTTGACTAGTCCTGGCCTACTAGGCCATGTCTGACCATGAACATCTCCCAGGCCACCTCCTGTCTTGTCTTCACGCTTTCTGCAGTCCTTCCTGCTGTTTTTTAGAGAGGCTCAATGCTTTCAGTTCAGCCTGTCCTAAGCTGTCATCAGCTCTTCCCATGTGCTTCCCATCCCTGCTGAATCTGAGTCACATCAGAAGTGCAGACAGACCTTTTCACGGAGAACATTTTAGAGCAATGGTTTGGTCTTGTGGATCATTTAAAGTAAGTCATCAACGTCATCACCAGGCCAAAGGATTTTCCCTGCTGTTCAGTAGTGGGTCCCAGGTTTGTGTACTTCTAGCTAATGTATCTCAAGTGGTGTCACAGCTGAGATCAAAGGCCATGCTTCTCCTCCCAGCGTTTTTACAGAATTGCTCCCACTGCTCTGACACCCCCTGCACATGGCAAGTGAGGGTCAGGGTACCAAAAGCAGAGCAGGAAAATGAGACAAAACACGTTTAACTCCACATCAACTTTCCCTGTGGGCTCAGCCTCACAAATCAAAACTTGAATTGGTAAAACGAAGTGCTGGTATGTGAAACAGTGAAATAATAGAGCCCAAGTTTACCACTGTGTGTTGCTGTTAGCCACAAACCAGAGCAATGAGGAGCTCTTCAGTGTCACCTTTCAGTGCTTCGCACAACTGCTACTGATAGAAACTTTCAAATGTGACCCAAGTCAGTAACAATTGCTTGTTTAATTTATACACTTTGAAAGATACTGCTGTCTAAAACCAGCGCAGAGGTTTCAGACACTGGGTTCATGGACTAATGGCATTTTTCAGTTAATATTTAACTGACAGCAAAAATCATCTATATTGCCATTCCAGGGCCCTTTTATTCATGCCCTGTTGCTTTGAGTTTGCTAATAAATTTAAATAGCCGCCTAAGTGGACCTGGTAGCTTAATAAATTGTTCCCTACCTGCCCACATTCAGGGATGCATTCACAGCTTAAAAAAAAAAACAAAAAAACACCACACTCAATTTCATCTTTGTATGTTGCAGTTTCTTTTTCTGCCTGATGCTTTCTCACTTGGAAGTCTTCCTTCTAGCTTAAACAGCATGTTAAGATATTCTTGTGGTGCCAAGGTGAAATCCTGCTCGTTATTTGCTTTGGAAGACACAGAGCTGAAGTGTTGGTTTACACGTACACACATCACCCCCATTTTGGGCTCCCTTAGTAACCTGCTTACTAACCCAACTACTTCCTGTGGGGTTTTGTGGGTTAAGAATTTATGAGCCACAGGCACTGCAGTTAAACATCCTGGCCACATGCAGCTTTGCACAAGGCATAAAATCTAATGTCGAAAATCAAAATAGTATTAGCACTGACAGCAAGTACAGATCAGTGACCCCAAAATGCCAAAGGCTTTCAGGTGCTCTTAGAGCAGCTGAAGCTCTCTGGCATTTAGAGAAAAATGGATGACTTGGTAGCTGATTAGTCATTCAGCGAAACAACCAACCCAGGCAAAACAAAATAGATGGTGGAAGGAATTTCTTCCCTTTGGGGGAAGAAGGTGAACAAACGATGTGTGGCTGCTCATCAGTGGTACCTCTTGTGCTCGTGCAGGACTGAGAAATCAGAAGTGCAACAAAGCAGACAGGTCAGTGTACAACAGTGCACAACAACAGCAATTTCCCAGACAAGTCTGTCAAGGAATATTGAACAACAGCACTGCAAAAAAGTAGCTCCACTTACTAGAAGAGGCAAACAACGAGTGTGTCTCACTGCTGCAATGCATCCTCTGGCCAGAACCGCGATACAACCCAAGGGTGGGCCCGGAGCATCCTGGGCTGCTGAGCTGGCAGGAGCTGCTGCGGCTGCAGCATCCCACACTGCCAGGAGATAATCCATGTGCAGGCAGCACATGGAACGCCAGCAGAGCTGCAAACACGAGAGGGCACTCTCAGGCTGGAGGAGGAGCACCAGGCGTGCTTGATAAGGTTTATCAGGAACAAATATTTCAGCAAATTTAGCAAGTCAAGCATCTTTCTGATAAGATTATTAGGAGGAACAGATAGAAGAAAAATCCAAAGAGCTCACGTTTTATTTTCTTTTGGTCTTTTAAGTCTCCCAGGCTTGAGGGATTTTTGTTAAAATCAAGAGTGTAAAACCTAACAGACAAGAAATAGCAAGAGGTAGGCACTTGCTAAAAGGACCAAAACACCAGTGCTCCCGCTGCCTCTGAGATGTTCAATCAATCACTAATGGGGCTAAAGCTCGTAAAAAACAGAAATACTGTGGTACAAAGGACAGTCACCAATTTCATGATGTTCGGGTGAGGATTCTTATTTCAGGCACAATCTGCTCAGCAAGTTCTTATCCCAGGTACCCCATCTCTTCTCCTTTAGTGCCCTTGTACTGAGGGAGATTCTCTGGAATATTACTTCCCTGACTCACCAACTTTTAGGGACTTCCACTGAAGCTGGATGTCCCATCTATACTCTGGGACACAGGAAACAGACTGCAGTTTGTCAGGGCCTTGTTTTTTGGGGAATTTAGTCACTGACTTCATAGCCTCTATGAGATACTAAGAATCTGCTTACAGGGGCCAGGAGGCATTCCCAAAAAACTGCAGACTCTGACCTATACTGCTTTTGCACTGAGGAAAGTTCTCTGAAATTCTACTTCTCCACCTCAAGTTTACAAAAGCATGTCAACAAGGACGGGGCTGACAGCAGAGGGGAAAAAGGGAGTAAGAGCCAGGGATGCTGTTTCTTTTTGCAGGTGTTGGTATCAGTGACCCAAGAGGGGCTTTGAGAAAGGTAGCCCAGAAGCTCAGATTCAAAAGGACTGTTTCAGAGTCCCATGGTAATTTGCTCTGAAAGCAGAACTCAGTAGGAAGGGAGACCTCCAGGGGCCAGGGTGAAAGCAGAAGAAAGCCATGAAGAATCTGAAAGTAATGAAGTAAAATTTGGATTTGCTAGAAGCTTCTAAGGAAATGAAGGGCCAAACCTACATCCACATTTTGCATCCAGCTCCCATTTTTATAAGTTGCTTACTACAGACAGGAAGCCTATTTGCCTGGACAGATTTCTCTGGAATGACATTCATTTTCAGAAGGGCTTTGCAGAAGCCTTGATAAGGGCTGCCAGTGGGATACATCAGTCCTGGCCCTTCCCGCAGCATTTTCCAGGCACCAGCACCCTGGTGGTAACTGATACCAGCAATTTTTTCCTTCTCTCTCCAGCAGCAAGAAGATTATATTTGATTGAGCTTCACTACTGATTAATTTCTGTCTCCAGGGTTCTCTGCCAGCATATAAACCCACTAAGCCCCTAGTATTCCTTTAGCCTGTGGCTCATAGGAGAGCTCAGCATGCAGTGTATTCTCTGCCTCAAGACTATGATCCTAAGGAAATACTCAATCTGAGCCTCCTTTAGAGGCCTCTGAAAAAAACCACACACAGTCCACTGTCAAGGTAATGTGCTGTTAGACCTGGATCTCACATCTGACATATCTACTGCATGAAAAACACCACAAAACCAAAACAGAGCCTCAAGGCAAATGGCCAAAATCTAGTTGCCCTACTTTTCATTTTCCTCTGAGATATATAGTTCAAAATCAGCCCAGCAACACCCAAAGTGGCACCGCCCAGCACAGCTGAGGTGGTACTAGTGTTAAGAAAAACTTCAGTTTTAAAGATAAGAATTACCAGTGCTGGGTCCCACACATTTCGTGGAGGCAGGTGACGGTTTTAAAGAGATTAAATGCAGCTCTACTCTGAGCTTGGGGCATGATCTGTCTCACCCAAGGCTGCAAACACAAGCAGGGAGTTAAAAGAGAACTGTTGCTATTGACTGCAGTGCTGATAAGTGTTCATCTCCTGAGGCTTCACCCACTGAACACCCATAATTAGGGAGTTAATTCCTTCTTTCCTTTCTCCATTCCTGATACACAGGAAGCGATCCTAAGCATGAGCTACTTGGCTTAACAGTATCTCAGTGTCATGACTTGGGGCCAGGTTGATGATTTTTAAGCATTTGGAGTTGACAGTTACTCATGACTGGGGCTTATGAGCTGCAGATCATGAGGGATCATGAAGGATCATGAAAGCAAGAACAATTTGCTTACAATGACAAACAGGAAAGATCAAGATGTTTTCTGTACACGGTGGAAAGTTTTAACTTGAATTCTTTGGCCTTTTTTCCTCTAGAAGAATCCCAGCCAAAGAGGGAGCCAATATTAAGCACTACAGTCAGTGACAAGTGCCTTTGAGGACAAGAGCCATCCACCCACAGAAAAGGATTCTTTTCTTTATCTACAACTCAAGGAAGGAAACAATTTTATTATTGGGTTGGTTTAAAAAAAAAAAAAAAAAGAAAATACTTCTATTCAGGCAGTTAGTTTCCTATGTGGGCCAAACCCTCTGGTTTTGTAACATGGTACAGTCCTCAAAGCCAGATTTTCAAAAACAGAGTGCTAGCTGAGACTGAGAACCCACAAACTGGCCAGACCATCAGCAGTGCTTTGCACATATTATCTCCTATTGGGACAAAATCTTCTCAAATCTGCCTGTAACTCAATGAAACCACAACAGTTACATCTGCAAACAATTCCGCATACAATATTTTCCTCCCTAGTCATGCTTATGCTTAGGGAAAAAATGCCACTTTTATAGTGACTACTTTATCCACGTTATTCACATGTACTAATGCCCAATAGCAATAGCATTCTTTTCTAGAATACCCAGGAGAAAGCAGAAAGGTGTTCTATTTTATTCCTCCCGAAAGAGAATTTCCACAAAGAAGCAGTCAATTCTAACTCCAAAATACAACTATTCTATAGCTAAGCAGCAGAACAATTCATTTTGAAATGAAACTCCTCCAAAAGTGATATCAGAACTCCCACTCGTGCAAATGTTTTTTGTGTACAAGAGTGGTTGTTCTTGAAGAAAGGACTCAACAATGGAATTGAAAGGTGATTCAGAACTGTATGCTAGAAAGGACATTAGAGTAGAAATCTGCAGCTCATTGTGCTGGGCACAGACAGTTCTGACTAGAATAACTGACAATTACGTTATTCAATAGCCTTTTGGTTCCCAGAAATTGGCAGCAAACCTAATATTTCAGCTATTTGGATAAAACTGTTCCTTGTCTCTAGGGTATTGCTGTTTATTTGCCTCAACTCTATTAATTCCATCTAAACCAGGTATTCAGAAAATGTGTGATAGCAGAATTGATCAGTCAAAACATACCGAACATTCTTTTCCAGGAGATTGCGAAATAGTTCATTTAAGTAGTTCTTTTGCAACATCCTTTGGCTACACTGTCCCTCCCACCAGCTTCTTACAAGAACCATAGAATTGCATCTGTTATTGCCCCACTACAGTCGCTTTCCCTACTGGCATGAGAGAAACCATCACAGAGTATTCTGAGTTGGAAAGGCCCCACAAGGATCATCAAGTCCAACCCTTCAGTGAATGGCCTGTACAGAGATTGAATACACACCCTTGGCATCACTACCACCAGGCTCAAACCAACTGAACTAAGTATTCACGTGTATTTTTACTTTATTTAGAGCAGGAAGTTACTGTTTCCTCCCCTAACAGAACAGTTCACTCCAAGAAAAGAATGTAAACTCTCCCAGCAAAGCCCCAGTGACATCCAAAGGGAAAACTGTAAGCATGTTCACTTCCCACTGCTAGAGCATATTTAAAGGTGGGCAAATGGAACTTCGAAGATAATGGAAAGATCAAATCTTAAAAGGGAAACTAGAAAGCTACCTACAGCCAAGAAGGAGCCAGATCCATGTGTCTTAGAGGTTGCTTTGAGCAGGTAGAGACTGGCTTTCTGCACCCTGCCTGCCCTGTGAGGTGTGCTCACTGCAGTCATCCATCCACAACACTCAGGGGCTGTGGAAAGGGTGAAAATGAGGGGCACTGTTCACATCTACCCTTACTGCATTTCCCAGTCAGAGAGGCTTCTCTCCATTTCCTGGAAACTGCAGCATTGTGGCAAGAATACAGAAGAAAAAAACAAACACAAATCTATATCACAAATATGAATATTGTATTCCCAGTAGAATAAGGGCGAACAGCATTTAGCTTCTAGGAAATTATGGGTTACTGTCAGAAGGCAGCTTTGATTTAAGTTCTAGTTGGTTTGGTTCAGGCTTGTGTCCAAACCTTATAAAAAACTGTTCAGTTAGAGCAGTTAAAGGAAGTACTATAGGGTTTACTGTACTTTTTCCTTTAGCAGTGAAATGTTTTGACTGGAAGCAATTAGGGTCAGGAGCCTTTTTTTTTAATTTCATGCATACTCAAACCACAACACTGATCCCGATGGGCCCAAGTGCAGCAGTAAATGCGGTGGGCACCCGTTGTTTGTTCTCACTCCAGAGTACCTGGACAATTTTACCATTAGGTGGCACCAGAGAATACTTGAACGTTACCAGGAAGGCTCTTTGGAACTGGGATTGTCTCCAACAGATGTAACCACGTAATTAAATGTAGTCCTCTTTGCTATGCATGTGAGCCCCTTAATTGCTTAGTACAGGTGATACACAGCTCATCAGAGTGTAAGCGGCAGCCACAGCCATGATTTATTAGCAAGTGGTTTTAATTACACATGAGAAGTATTTGACGTGAAACTGCCATACAGTTGGATTTAACTGAGATGAACAGCTTTGTAGGGTTTTATTTGTCTTACTGAAAAGAAAAATATATTTCTGCCCAGACAATTCCAAATGTGGGCTGTTAAAAAAGACCCTTTCAAGAGTCCCTGTGCATATCTGGTACAATTCCAGCGAGGTCTATGAATAATTTACCAGCTAATGAGCTCTTTTCTGTTTATGAAATAATACTCTTAAGAATAATAAGGCAGGACATAAGCAGTAGCCATATGTTTCTTCTCAAGTTCTAGCCAGACAAATGACTTGAAAATTGCTGTTGCAAGAACTTCTAAAGCATATGGCTAAGTACAGGGAATTTGTTAACTTCTTGTGTCAGATCCAAGAGTTTCCAATTATCAACAAAAGATGGCATACCAACCCAATTACTCCTGATATATTCCAGTCAAAGCCAGATTCCAAGTAACCAAAGCTGTGTGGGTGTATGTGGTTTGAAATAACAGGAATCACTGAAAATTTAGTGTAAATAAAAAAAGTAGACCCACAGATCACATCCAGACAAATGTGTCCCAGTGTGCTGAATGTACTTTCAACAGGAAACAGGAATTTTTAGGCATTCTACCAACGCTGATTTTGAGCCACCATAAACTATTAGAGGTACATTTACTTTCCAGCTCTACAGAAAACTCCAGCAACAGCTTATTTCATTTGTCAGAGAGGAAAGGGAATACATCTTTCTTACATAACAAAAAATATACCAAATAGTTGACAGATTTTTTATATATATATATTAATTGCAGATTGCTTTTGAAGACAACAGCCTCATCCAGCTGGATAAACACCAGGACACTGGTACATTATGCATATTTCTGATACATCTGACTAAGAAACTGAGTCCAGTGCTGTGTTCTTATTTACAGGAATCCTTAGCCCCAAACCCCTGGACACAATGTGTTTTCACACCATGCCTGAACCATAGAATCTCCAGCCATATTACTTGGCAGCAAGATGGAAAAGCAATGATATGTTCACAACAATGGACCAGAACTCATAAAACCTCTAAGGGAAACCTTATGAGGAAACAAATGAGGAACCCATTTGTACACTGAACAATATTTCATATTCATACTACAATTTATTACGTCGTCTCAAGAGCCATATAAACTGCCAGGGATTATTCCCACTGTACTGGGTCAGTGTGTCAATCCAGGTCAACAACAGCATATCCTTCACTAAGTTAAGAATGTTTCTGGGTTAATTTTTGTTTTAATCACACAACTTGCAAGGAAGGTAAAGGTCCACAGGTCATTTCATGCTGCGTTTATGTTTGAATTCAGCATGTTGAAAGTCACTGCTAAGGTCCTTTATTATTTAGCTTCCAGCAACTGTGACTGTTCAAGGTTTATGATGTGGGTGGTAACAAACACACAAAATGCCAATTACCCATAGACAAGCCAATGACTGGGCTGCTTTCCTTGGTCAGCCACAGCCCTGCAGGCACTTCTCAGACCTAGGTCCCCTTGAGTTGAGTTGCTCAATCCAGAGCGGATTTCATTCACAACACTACAGACCTCTGGCTTGCTCTAGGGGAAGTAAAGCCTGAGTAGAGGCTGCTGGAGAATCCCTAACAGGCCACTGGCTGAGCAAAAAACCTGAAAGAAATCATGATACTGATGAAGGGAGAGTAAAAAGCCCTACAAAGCTGAGAACCACCTCCTCTTCCTCAGGATTTCCAGCCAGACAAGTTGATCGTGAGAGAGATACTGGTCCATTCCAACAAAAGTAAGCAAAACCTATGGAAAATGATCCCCAAATACTTAGAACAGACTAAACATTAAAATAACTGCATGGGCAAAAGATGTTTAAGAGTTTAGAAATGCAATCTTTTCCTTATGGCTTATGTTTCACTTGCATGAAACTGAAAAATCACCAATTTAACTAATCCTTCCTTTATTGCCCTGCCTTTAAGAGTAGTACCTGAGCTTTAAGTGTAAAAATAGGCATTTTTAAAAAAAACACAACCCTGATCTAATTAATGCATCATAAGAAAATAAGAGGTGAAAAATCACATTGTGGACCTGCCTAAATTTCTATAGCTACAGTAGAAAGATCCCAAAAAACCAAGAAGTCATTCTGGAATTTGCTCTGTCCATGCTATCTGAGTTTACATGACTGATGTATTTCTTCCAAACACAAGATTAAAACTAAACTGTTGTTTCTTATCATAGCAAATAATACCTGGCACTGTTCATAGGCATTTCCAATATTAACCCACCTGTAAACTAAAGAAAACATTTTCTCATAGCTCAGGAATCATAGTGCCACAGCAGCTCATTTCTAAGACCCAGGAATGCTGCCTGTGAAACTTAACCTGGCATGAGCACATGGAAGCTTTTCAATGATTAGCCATTGTTTTATCAGCTCCATGACAGAAAAAGATGAGTTTTCACCAGAATGGTAACAGCATCTAACTGGAAATGCTGCCTCAAAAGCAGAATAAATATTAGTAGCCCACAGGTTTTCCTAAGTGTCCTTATACAACTTCTTCCTACTAAACTGTGGGAAAAGTATTCAAAAGCCTGTTCCCCCAATTAAAACACCTACTTTTAAGTGGACAACAAACCACCTTCCAAAACAAAATTCCCCAATGCATGTAATGTCCCACTTGTCAAGCTTTATCTCTTTCAAGCTTGTGTATAACAGTCAAATACTAATTTTTATCTCCTTCTCGTGCCATATTGTTGGGGATCATGCTTTCCTCCCAAAGTGCTTTGTTTTACATGCCACGGGTGGAAGTGTCACTCCATTCCAACCAGAATTGGGCAGACACATGAATTCAGTCAATTAGGCCTATTGATTTTGGTGATTTTGTTTGTACACACAAAGCCAGGCTTAAGCACCGCAGTGAACAATGCCTTTATCATCTCACACATTGTCCACAACCATCCAGCTGCTTTTATATCAATCTATGTATCCACAATCAGTCAGCTTGAGCCACCTCAGACCAGTTGTGTCCATGGTTTTGTGGTATTAGCCAAACATTGATGCTGTGGTACCACAGGGTGCCTACCTCCAGGTATCTGAATCCTGCTCTCCTGCACCTCCTGAGGGACAGGACACTGCAGATGTGTCTCCTGACCACTACACTCTGCAAGGGGCCTCAAGAAGTCCGTTCTCTACATCAGTGCTCAGCATCACTGCAGCAGTTGTTCTTCCACTGGGGGAGGATTGTCTGTTGTACAGTACTTTTTGATTTTTTTCAATATACAATGATCATGTACCTTTCATCTTCTCTCACCTCAAGTCCTGTATGCCCTTTGCCACTCCAGCACTGTCCAGTTTGTTACAGAAAATGGGTTGAGGAAAGGTACAGATTTGTTAAGGGAGCACCGTTTGGAGCACAGCACCTGTACAGAATCCCTTGGACTGCAATATTCTCACTTACACCTCATAACTGAGGGCCCTCATCTCCCTGCTCTTACATCACTCTGCAAAAATCCCAATGCTCTTCCCTAACTCCAGCAGCTCTTCCTCAGGCATGATGGCTGCACCGAAGGGCACTGCTCTTGTCGGCTAAAATCCCTGCTGCACCTGTTTGGATTGATTTAGCTCAGTGGTCTCACACTGGTTTTGTATTGGATTCAAAAGATTTATTTTAAACATCCCAACAGAGTCAGAGAAGACACACTCAGCCCATTTCAGCATAAAATGCAAAACATTCTTACAACAAAGTGTGCAAAACTCCCACAACTATTTCCGTTAATAATTAAAAGGCCTTCCCCTAGGGTTAACCAAGTCAAGTTAGTTATTCATCTCATTTAAAGTGCACGGACTAGGACCAAAAAGGAAGGCTGTTGGATGATTTTGCATTTCACCCATGCAAAGCTGTGTATTATAACCACACACAGAAGTGCAATGTGCTTCCAGAGAAGTACAGTATTGCTCCATACTTTGGCATTTGTGACAGAGTGCAGCAAGCCACATACCTTGAAGCCACCCAAGCCTCTCAAATTGCTATGGAATCCATACCTGCATACCTGAAACTGCTCTGGTGACTGCCCCAGCTTAAACAGTATGGCATTCACACAGAACGTAGGCAAGCTGTACGTACAACAGTGCATTTGCAAAGTGACTTGCACTTCGTACCTCCTGTAGAGACACCTTGATATCTCACACCTATGGGGACTTATGACTGGTAGCCCCAGCCACCTGCTTTCCAAACTGCTTAAAAAACCTAAATTTACTTTAATCCCAGTGTTCCCAGCCATACAGAATGACTAAACCATAGGATAAGGTAACCCTCTCCCTGTATAATTGCAACAGTAACTGACCACGCTTAAGGCAATCATGTTGTGAATAAAATCCATTCAGGACTGTGTGCTGCCCTGTGCCCACTACCTCCATACTGTCATCAGGTGACTGATTTTTTAGAAAAATAAATGTTCTCAGTCAGGCAGCCCTGCTATCTTGGCCCATTGGACAGTGTGCTGAAGGCAACACCAATTATTCCAGAAAAACACCATTAAAATAAGTGCTTAACTTTGGAGATAAGCACTACATTACAGCATAAGTTTTTCAGATGATTATAAAATGTCATAGAGTCTTCTGGAATTACAGTCTTTTCTTACTCTTTGCGGCCTATTCATGCAGTAAGACAGAGAGCATTCCTACATAATTCATCTTGCTAATAAATGCATTTAGAGGCACTGTTTTTCTTAAAAGAGCAGTATAAACATTTGCCCAAAAATAAACAAAGCACAAGGGGTTTTTTTGACAGCAACAACTTAAAAATTAGCATAGTCACATTTTGAGACTCAGGTATTTACCAGGCAAATTGAAATGCATGCTCCATGGTATCATCAAAGAACATTCATTACACTGGGATCTCTGGATCAAATCTGTATCTGTTTCACATGTAAAGTCATTTACTCCAACATGTCTGTGTGAAAACATCCAAGAGCAAAATGTATTCCTACATGTCCACTGGAGTTCTTTGACATTTACAGTCACTAACCTGACAAACCACTATTACAGACTTGTTTTAGGAATGTTATTCAGTCATTTCAGTGCTTCCTGTCTCTGCCTCTGTGGGCTAGTAAACTTGACTTGAACAGTTTGGTTACATTAACCTAGCTTTCCTTGCCATTACTATGATAGTTTTCTTTCTTGTGAGTACTGTGAGTCATTTCCTTAAACCTTTGCTGGTTTGGCTGCAGTCTTCAGGACAGTGAGAACTGCCAACACTCCTCTTCTACTCCTGGTTTTAATTGTGCTGTGGGCAAGAGCCATTTCTCTACTAGAGTACATTTATCTGTTTAGTTGAAATAATTACATTGTTGCCCAATGCAAATCATTCAAGTTCAGTTGTCATCATAACCTCTTCGAAGCCATACAAGGAACCCCACCTGTTGGGGGTCTGAGCCCAATGTTTTCTCACTGTTCTGATAAAATCCCTGCAGATAAGCATTTACTTCCCAAGCTTTTAGAAACATGGTCATACCACTCTATCCTTTCATGCCTTCATTTAAACAGAATAGCTAGAAAGAAGTATTTCCACCTAGTTATATAAAGTCTACTGATGCATTCTAATGGCTCAAATACTCCTCTGTGTATTGCTAGGCCTTGGGTAGAGAAAAAACCACACACGAAAAAGGAACAAGAAAAATCAATACGTGAAAGACCCATCCAGGGAGCCCCTGCAGTAACAAGAGACAGGACAGGGAATCTCCTACCTGCAACACAGAGCCAACATCCAACCAAGGCACAGACAGAAGACGAGGCCCATGCCCAGGGAAGCTCAAACCAGGAATAGGAGCTCTGGGCCAAGCTTAAATGGAGCTCCTGTGCCCATGAGCAGAGGGTGTGGGTAGGGCCCCAGCCCAGGTGGGGCTGATCTGGGCAATGACAGCCTGTTAGAGCCCTGGCACTGCCCGAGAAGGGAAGCCCAGCGTTCAAGGATGAGTTGTTGAGAGAAATAAAAACAACCGTGTTCTAAGTGCTAAATATACCCAGGTGCTTTTTACAGAATAATGACTCTCCAAGTGCAAACAATTTTATAGTAATGAAGTCATGTATTAAACTTGTATGAAAGAAACAAAACAAAACAAGGAATCCTCAAATCCCATTTTTGTTCAGTTTCTCATAGTACCCCAAGGCTAATCTCAGAAGTTATTGGCCTTTACTACTGAAGGGGAAGTGCATTAATTACTTCAGCCATTATATACAATATGAAAGCCTTGAGTGACTGAAGGAACCTCTGCAGTATAAAGGAGATTTTTTCTTAGTTGAGGGACTACTATAATAATTGAGCAAATCTTACCTGCTGAGATAAACAGAAGAATAGATCTTTTGAAAAGCATCATTGTTAAATGCAGCATTTTAGCTATGCAGGATACTAAGAAGAATGTATGCTACATCATACACCAGTAATAGCAAACAAAAATAACCAGAATATTCCTAATAAAGAAGGTTGATCCATTTGGAACCTGAATCCAGAAAACACTTTTACCTATCTGTAATTTTATTTCCATTAGTTTAGGAAGACAGAGAAAAATGGCTTCAGTATACATTTAGTTTAAATCAAAGTATTTACTCCCTTCAATTGTAAACTTATTTCAGAATTTAGTTCAGATACACTCTCCTTCAATAAAACCGCATTTTTCCTGTTTGACACTTTATGTGACTGGAATAGAAAGAATGTAAAACACCTAAAAATCGCCTGTGAAGATTATAGTGTAAAGTAGCAAGTTTCAGAACAGGAGTATTTTTTCTTAATCCAGGACAGCTTCTTTTCAGTGGCTTCTAAAGAAGAGAGAGAACTTTTCTTGTTCATAATTAAGAAAAGAACATGGTTATCAAGTTCAGGATTTAGGTTAGAAACCAGCTTTTCTTTATTTATAGATTTGTAATGCAGTTCCTTTGACAGCAATGTAGGATGTTACCTGACATGGCAAGGAGATTGCCAGGGCAGGATTATTGCTCTCATTCTTTTTGGTTCTTTAGAGTGTCATATTCAATTCTAATTCATGCTCTTATTCATTAATTACTCTCCTTAGAAATTAGGCAATATCAATTTTCTTTTTCTAATTGGTAATATTTAAATCTCTCTCTATGGTGTTTTCTAATTAGATTTAGAATGTGAACTATAACTTTGCTTCTGAGAGCCAAAACAGACAGGTTTCACTCTTGCCAGAAAACGCCCGTGCCATTTCCAAGAGTGAAAATTCCTGGAGTTCTGAGCTTTGTACATTTGTTTCTAATTCTCCCAACATTTCAGAAAAGGCAAGGTTCACATAATCCATCTGTTGAAAAATCTTCCAGAGATTAAGATGTTTAAAACTGGGTGGCTCTAATAAACAGCAGTGTGTATATGTAAGGTTATACAGCACATTGAATGTTACCAAATGTTCACACCTCGTGTGTGATCAGTCGGACTTTTAAGCCAAGATCCAATGGTTTTCTGTCAGGCTTACCAGGGCTGTATTTATTTCCCTGCTCATTCTCACAATCATTAATGGCTCTCTTTAAAATCCTTTGGTGATGGGTGAGGTACCAGACAACTGAAAAAAGGTCAAATATAGTGATAGTCTGTAAAAAAGGCAGGAAAGAAACCAATAAATTCTAGACTAGTCAGTTTAACTTCTTCTTCCAGAAATATTCTGGAGTAAAAAAAGTAATTGGAACAGGTAATTGGAATAGGGAACCTAATAACAAGAGTTATACACAGCAAGTATAGCTATGACAAAAACCAATCCTACCAGACTAATGTGTTACTGTAACAAACCAGGAACGTCTGCAGACTGGGGAGCAGCAGAGGCCATAACTCAGGACTTCAGCAGAGTTTAAATCCTATTTCCTGTAACAATCTCATGAAATACAGCAAAAGTTGCCAATGACATAAAAATGTGTAACAAGCATCCCACACAGGACTGTTGTGACCATTGGGATGGAAGGATGTATCAAAATAGACAGAAATTGTATCCTGGGCCCATATCCGTTCTGCGTTTCATTGATGATTCCATGAGAAAACTGAAAGTATGCTTCATAAAAACTGAAGCTGCAGAAGTACGGCATTAGTACAAATAGATGTCAAAAAACCAGGAGCACAATCTTTAAGAAAAAAACAGAATTTAATTCATTTGGGACAAGACCAGGAGACCATGCTGTAAACAGTACTCAACACCAAAACACACCAAAGAACAATTAGCTGGACGATGATATTTTCAGAAAAGGACCTGGGGATTACAGTTCATCAACACGAGTCAGTAAAGCCATGCAAACAGGATAAGCACTGCATAAAAATGAACAATCAGGGGTACAGGTTGTGAGGCAGCTGGTAAGATCGTGCAGTTCTGTCCAGCACTGCTCAGGCCTCAGCTGGGGTACCCTCTCCAGTTTTGTGCTTGTACTTCAAGAAGGCTGTAGCTGACTATGGAAAGAGTTTGTTGCAGACCAACAAGAAATACGACCTCTGAGAATGAGCTGAAAGACTTAGGGGTATCTAGCTTAATGGAGGTAACTCTTAAAGATTAATCAATGCTTGATAAAAGTATTCATAAGCACCAAAGTCTGACAGAAAGAAGAAATAATTAATTCAACGTGTCCATGGTAGACAGGACAAAAACTAATAGCTGTAAGTTGCAGCAAGAATAATTCAAGTTACTTATTAAAGGGAGAAAATACTTCTTGATGGTAAGCGAAGCACAGGAATTTCCTGGATAGGTCATGAAGACCTCATCATTAGAAATTGTAAAGGAGTGAATAAACAAATGTCTATCAGAAATGAACTCAGCATAGACAGGAGATGAATGAGATAACCTTTTTGTGATCTCTTTCAATCTTTTTTTTATGGTTCCATGATTCTGTATAGCTAAAAAGATGGTTCAGAATCTCTCTGCCCTTTTGATTAGAAAAGGAATTTATCTGGGGAATTCCTAGAGGTGGAAAAGTTTTGGTAACAGTGGTGGAAGATGTTTTACTTATTTGCTGGTGGGTGCACAGTACTTTAGAACACAGTAGGCCACATTATATTATTCCGAGAAATTTACGTTAATGGCACTCATTTGGGGAATATGGCACAACATCATGAAAGACAAAATATTATAGGCTCTTATCTGTAAAATAGTGAATGCAGTAAAGCTTTTCAAAACACCAGCATTAATTTTCACCAGCAACAAACCTCTCCCAAATAACAACCTCCAAGTTTAGCACTCATTCTAGAAAAGCATTCCTAGATACTACAGATGATGAAAGGACCTGTGTGCCACTTTCTCTTTCCCCACCCTCACTTCGCAGCTTTCCAAATCGCCCTTCTTGCACCCAGCTCAGGGAACTACAGAAAAGAGCACTTTGCTTCATCGTGGTGCTGTGAAGTAGAGAAATTTGAGATCAAGAACAATAAATAAATGCAAGTTCTGCAATACAGACGGTGCTGCATTAACGGTAAGTTACACGGTCTTACTCTCCTGTTTACATTTAACTTCTGCCTCCTGGGCCCGTGGAGTGCAGATACACCCAGTCATCAGCTCCATGCACTGGGAGCAGCCCCAAAGCAGACCTGGACACAGCCAGGGGTGCTCTCTGCCTGGTGACTCTCATTTCTCATCCCCAGGGTCAGGGGCACACCCTTTCCAGGAGAGATCCTGCACTGCTCTCCATCTGGGGACTGCAGTCCCAAACATGTGGGACCTGTTACAGCAGATCACCCAGCTCATGAAGTTCCTTTAAATTCCAGGATCTATTTCACCCCAATGAATGTGGACTCTGCACAGAGGTTGAGTGTGACAATGAAACATTCTCCTATTCAGTTTTGCTTTTTCTGAGATTTGCAGATATTATGTGTGTGTATGTGTGTGTGAGGTGAGGGAAAGAGACCAGGATGAAAAAAGGAGGCAGAGAATGTAGCAAAATAGACATGGTACACCAGAATGAGAAAGATCTGTTATTCTTTTCTTTGATCAAGCTATTGGCCCCAGAAAAAATGGCCAACGTAAATTACGTATGCCAAAGTCAACTTCAGCTGATGTTCTTTCTAGCCATTTGATCTTCTATCTGCCAACTTCCACCCATTTCCCCAATTTTATCCACATGTAATGTTATGTGGCCATTAAAAATGTGTTCCTCTACTTAGTTCAAGTTTTCTGTGTAAAAGGCATTTTATTCTTCCCCTGCAATATGCTAGGAAAATAAAATGTCATTTAGTCAATTGAAGTGGTAGAGTATTGAATTTAACTACCAATAATAATGCCTAATCACTGTATACTTTTAAAAGCAATTATATGGATTTAAATAGGAAATCAAAGAGTTTACTTCTTATTTTTTAATCTAAAAGCACATTAAGAAAGCATTCTTTTCAGTGAATAAAAGCTAAACTGTGGACAAAATTATTTTTTAAGAGGTCTTTGATTGATTATATTATTTTTATGGCTGCTGAAAAAAAGATTACTTCTGGGTTCAACTAACTGATGAGAAAGAAGGTTTCTGTGGCTGTATTGCAGGAGCCGATAAAACACAAGGAAAGGAACTTCCTGGACTTCCTACAGTGAGAATCTCTGACTGTAAACCTCACTAATTTATTAGTGGAAAATACCCAAATAATTGTTTTGTTCAGAGGAGCTAAGCACCTGTAGCTGTTGTGGATTGGAACTGGTGCTGTCAACACTCGTAACTTGTGAATATGTGGACTGTGCAACTCACAGGTCCTGGCATCTAGAAGACACACAGCTGCAGCTGGTGTTGGTCTGGGGCGAGGCAGCACACTTCCCTGAATTTCAAGTTGTTTTGATAAGGACAATGTTCGCTTTCCCATCTACCCAAAAAAAAAAAAAAA
>VYZR01027002.1:0-52152 GCA_013400675.1 Oxylabes madagascariensis
GGCTGGGCTACACGAGCACAGAGTCCCAAAGGCATTCCCACATGTCCCTGGATCACAGAGGTTTCCCATCCCAGCTCCCTTCCCTCTCTCATCAGAGCTATTCAGGCACCTCTGCCTGGACAACCCTGCCAACCTCAAATCATCCCTTCTTCCCACGGTCAAAGCAAAGCTGTTGTCTCCAGCTGTCAGGAGCAAAGGGCTGTGATGAATCCTTCCTCTCAAGGCATCCAGGGGCTCTGCAAAACTACAGAGGCACCTGACTCCAGCAGGCCATCCCTGGCTGGGCACCTTGGGGTGCCAAGGGCATTTTTGGCAGCAGGAGTGATTTCAGGCAAAGAGGAAAGCACGTTAGGTGACAGTGATGAAATGTGAAACCAGCTGCTTTTAAGGCCTTTCATCCATCATCCTTGTGAGCCTATGACAGTGACAAGAGGAAGGATGGGATGAGAGAAGAACTGAGAAAGAAGCATAGTGAAGGGAGTTGGCTCTGAAGACTTAGATTAAAAATAAACATGTCTCTGCACCTCCATTCACTTCTGTCTGTACAAACAACCCCCTGAGAGTGACACTTCCAGTGTCAGGTCTCTGCATGGGTCAGTGACAGCAGGGAATGGAGTACAACAAACTGCCCCATATACCCCACAGGTCTCCTCCCCTCCTAAGTCACTGCCTTCCCTCACACAGGTGTTCCAAGATCTCCATACAGAGAGTCTCTTCCACTGCAGATACCTCTCCAGACCTTAACCCCACGGGAGTAACCCACACCACAGCAAAACAAATCCCTCCACAACATATGTTAGGAAGCAGAGCCCCAGGAGAGCATTGGCTGGGAGCTCTGAGAACCTTGGCAGCTCAGGCTGCTCCTCATCGCCACCAGAATCTCTGGAGAGTGTGGCTTGATGTACCAGCAGTGCCATACTGGGAAAGGAGCTTGTTCCTCTTGCAATGTATGTCTTCACAGAGGTGGGGGATTCACCTGCAGGACAACCACATTTTCTGTTTGTTGACGGGAAATGTGGGTAAAATCAGGTTCTGCTTTTTACTGCAGAGGAGAAAGTGTCTCCCAGCCTGGAAATGCAGCTACTCCCAGCTTCTCCCAGTTCAGATCAGGAGTCCACTGTGGACAAAAACATCTTCTCCTGAGGATCAGAGCACCAAGGACACTCTGGCTGCCTAGAGAAAATCACCCTGGGAAGCACCCTGCAGCAGGCAAGGGTGGTGGGGCAGCCAGCAGTGGGCATGGGTCACTGGCTGGGATCCTATTTGTTGCCCCTTAAAAAGCTTCTGCTGGATTAACTACAGACAAGTGTGGAAATGTATTCCATCACCTGCCAGGAGACAGTGAAAAGCAAAGCAAGAGGCATGTTCCACCTCAGTGAAAGGCTTCAGATGAAAAGCAACCATGAAGTTGTCATGAGACTGCTTGTTTGTGTTATTTTGGGCTCAGATATTTTCAAATACAACCTGTTCTAAACTGATCGCTCTCTGTTTTTTCAGACGGTGTGTGATAAATGTGTTAATTTTGCATTCATCTCTGGGAAGTGAGAGGGGGCTGAGAAGGAAGAGCAGCTGAGAGAAGGGACTCTGTTTGCCTGGAAGAGGGTTTAGCAAGTGCCTGGATCCCTGTGACCATGGGGACATTTACAAGTGACTAATCACCACCACGCCCTCCCCAGAGCCTTCCCCACAGCCAACTCTGAACTCCCTCATGGACGCTGATGAGTTCAGCCTCACAGCCCCCTGGAAATGGGTTAGGAAATGGGTTACCCTCCCTGCGCCGCTCGAGGGGATGGAGACAGTGGAGGAAACCCCTTTCCTGAGGACACGCAATCCATCTGCAGCAGAGCATGCAAAATCTCGCTCTGCCCCAGCTCACCTCCCCATGCCCACCTTCACCACCTCATGGGCTCCAGCTGGCTGTGCCCATGCCGACCAGGGGCAGGCTTCAAGGATAAGGTACAACCAGGGAGTTTGGGTTGGCATGCAGAGTTAAATCCTGAGCTACCATGATGACATGGACATACCCAGAAGTCCTGCCTGTGCTTGAAATGTTCCTCTGTTGAGTGATCCTCCAAATCCACAGCTCCATGAACCCCACTGCTCCATATCCACCTAGCACTGCAAAATTAAAAACAAATGCTTAGCATCCACTTCGTCCTCTCTCAAAGCAGCTGAACCTGGCTATGGGGATCTACTGGAGGTCTGCATAAGCATCATGGCATCCTAGGACCTTCAGCCAGATGAAGGTCCTAGCCAACCCCCTCCTGAACAACACAGGTCTCCACAAAAGTTTTGCAACCTTTGCTGCTTTTGCCTATTTTGCACTTTCCATGTCAGGCAGAAAAGCAGGAACCATGATAAATGCTGAGTGCTGTCCAGCTGAAAGCACACCTAAAGCCAACCAGTCACTTCAGGAAAAAAATTATAAAGACCCTTGAGGAGAATAAGACTGAAATGAGGCAGACAACACTGTAACAGCTTATTTTTAGAGGACCCTCACCAGGCAAGCAATGTCTCAGGGATGTGCCAGAGAGCTGAGAAGTGGCAAGGACAGCAGTGAAGCTGCAGGAATTGAAAATCAGTGTGGCAGGAGCAGGAGGACATTTTAGGGGTGATCCTGAGGAGGAGAAGGAGACAACTTTCAGGGTCACTGTGTCTCACTGAAAGATTCTGCTTTGCTTTGACCAAACCAAGTCATGCACAGCTGCAAAAACTAGTAAATTACTTCAACTTAGGGGAAGAAAACTGAGAAGTTCAAAGGCTCCAATTCAACATTTTCTGAATTAGCTGGTTTCGTTTCTTGAAATAGCCATTTATTTTTACAGATTTCTAATAGCCCATTAGACCTTTTTTTTGTATATCCCTAAGCAGAACATTTGCTTTCCAACTGAGTAATTTACTCAACACAAGATGATTTTTCTGCTTTTCTTTTCAGCGGGAAACAGAAAAATAATGAATTTCCCAATGACCCCCAGCTGTGGACTTGTTTTGTTGGGTTTTTTTAATGCTGCTGTTCCCGTAGCAAGCAAAAGCAGTGCTTATTTGCACAGCTATGGTCAAATGTTACATTCCTGAAAAATCTCAATAGACCAGGTTAAGAGCCAGAGACTGCACAGCTGCTGGTGGGAGCGGCATACTCTCCCAAGAAACACAGAAGCCCAGGCTGCTCGTTGTCTTAGCTAATTGCGTGACAAAAGACAGCAGGCTTTTATTTGCCATTTTGCAATAGAGTGAGTTTTGCAGGGAGGAAAATGCCATCCCCCCTGCAAGAACATCTGTGTGGTATCCCACAGGATTCCAGAATCCAGTCAGGGACCAGGGGTCAGGGCAGAGCAGGACGAGCATATACTAAAACTTGCTCCTAATCTCTTTCCTTTCCACGCAGTTTCAACAGAGACTTCCTGAACAGAGGCAGTTTTGTTGTGCTTAGTAATTAGCAGTGGGCTTTCCTCTTTTGGATTTAGTGGAAACTTTATCATAACCTCCTTCAGCAGAATCAGGCAGAGTAATTATCTCTTTTGGGAAGAGATGCTTCTTTTTGCTTCTTTCAAGCCCAGCTCCCACTGGCTTTATTTGATGATGGTTTCTCTTGAATTGGAGGATAGAGGGAACGAGCCAAAATCCGATGGCACTGCTGTTCCTCCAGAGATTTTAGGGAAAATTGTGACCTGACTCCCAGACTTGCAAAGCTCCTTCTAGGACACTTGGCTGAGGCGAGGTTGGTCTTACCTGCAAGAGAGCAAGGTGGAGTCTGGGAGACCAAAACTTAGGTAGGGAAGTCTGCCAGCAGGTGTGGACACTGGGAAGGAAGAAATGTCTTCCTTGGCTTCCTTGGTGTTTTGTGTAAGGGTGACAGGAGGCAAAGAAAAGTATAGCTTTAGAAACAGGCTCTGTCGGGAGATCAAGAGAGGACTGTCACGAGAAGAGCTATAACATGTTGCTACCAGTAAGTCAAAAAGGTAAGAATTCAGGGTGGAGACCTCTGAAGTCCTCTAGTCCTGCCTTCTGTGAGTATCTTCAGGACAGAGATCCAACAGACTCTCCAGGTACCTCTTTCAGTGCTAGGACCACTCTCACAGGGAAGATTTTTTTTCCCTTTATATCTGATCAAAATTTTCCTGGGAGCTATTTTTATCCCTCATCCTTTGCTATGTATCTCTGAGAACAACTTGGCATCCTATTTGCAATGGCTCTTTACATAGCAGAAGATGGCAAAGAGCCCCAAATCTCCAGGGTATCCTCACATGCCAGGTGCTCCAGCCCCTAATATGTCCCTCCTCTTGGCTCATTCCACTTCGTTGGTATCTCTTCCCAGGGAGCCCCAAACTGGACCTGGTACTCCAGATGCTCTCTCCAAGTGCCAGACAGAGGGGACAGATGACTGAAGACAGCACGCTTTCCCTGGGCTTGCAAATACCATCTTCGGACTTCCAGGAGCTTTCCATCATGATTATTGCAGGTAGCAGTGCAGACTCTGCCAGCCAGCTTTGTCTGCCTGTGTTCTGAGCTTGGCACCAGCCAGCTCTAATCCAGAAGCCGTGTAGACAGTTTATCAAGGCATAACACTTAAATTCCTCAGCCACGCTGAAAAGACAGGCAGGGCAGGTGCAGCTCAGCATCTTGCTAGCAGGGGTTAACAGGAGGGGAGAGCTGACTCACTGTAACCTAGAGGGGAGAACTGACAGTCTGTGCTCACCTCCATCTGCAAGAAACTGCCCAGACACCTCTGTCCTGTGGATGTGCAGTGAGATAAAGATTTTTATTCCATCTGACACGAACCTTTCACTCACTCAGTGGTGGAGATCAAAACATAATGCAAGAGTGGAGTTTCCAACAGGGAAAGTGGGTGTTTTAATGAATCATTTGAGATGCAGAGCCATGAATGTCCAGACATTCTTGAAGATGTTTTAATAAATAACAATGAAGATAACCATTTAAACATTGTGAGCAGGAAATGCATAATTGAACATGCATAACACAGTACAAACTTAGAGCCCTTTCAGGGCCTTCAAAAAACAGCCAGGCAAAATTCAGATGGATGGAAGCAGACAGGCACATTTTTGCTTTAACATTTGTCTGTGGCTTCCAGAAGGCAAGTGCTGTAACTTTGACCTGCACCAACTTTATATATTCATGCACCTGCCTGCTCATCTCACCCTTCTGGAGGAACTACTTGCCCCTCAGATGGGCAGAGACACAGGACATGGGTACATGCAGCTGTTTTGTCTCTGCAAGATGGGCATCAGCCCAGCCCACCCATCAGCCAGAAGGAAGGGCTGTCAGGACCAAGAAGGAGCACAGGTACTCATTGGGAGCTGCCTCTGGGTCCAGTCTCTTTCGGACCCATATAAACTTTGGCAACTTAACATCCTCCGGTGAGAAATTCCTCATCATCAAAGCCCCACAGATCTTCACTTCGTTGGGTCCACTTAGGGAAAAACAGACTATCTTCACACTTCTTTTGACTCTACCATTCTCTGGGCCTCAGATGGATGATAAAGATCACAGGGACTCATTCTTGAGGTGTTTTCAAAGTGAACGAAGGGTTGATACCAAAAATGCAGGTGTGTAGGGAGGTTACTAATTGCATGCGTGCATCTCTAGGGCAGGCTGACTTTGAAAAATGTCACTTTGATTGCGTGGTCTCCTAGGGCAAGGGTGGGTGCAGTGAATGATGTGCAAAAGAGCCACGGCCCAAACAGAGAGCTCTGCTGTCCCAACAGCCAGTGCAGCATTCAGAAGAGGAATTCAACTTTTGCAAAAAGTGCCAAGGGAGCTGTAATACTATGCAACAGTGATGCCAAATTAGAGCATGATCCTTAGCTTAAAGTATCAGTCTTAACATCCAAAGATCAGTGCAAAGTGCAGAGCAAGAGAATTTAAATTTTGCAGTAACACCAAGGAAGGGGAAATCCTGAAAATGGCTTATGGTCTCTTGCTTTTTATCTTTGAGGTGGTTTTTTAATGACTATAAAACATGACCAAAGTGATTTAACTTAACAGCTGTCATCAACCAAAAGCTCAAAACCTTAAAGAAACTGAGCCAGCCACACCATCTCTGTAGGTTTTCTTGTTTGTATCTGCTATTATAGAAAAGCCAGCTTTCCTTGCAGCCTTCTGCTTTTAATCACATCATGCTGTTCCCTCCCTAGAGGAGGTGGAGGCAGGAGGAGACTGTTGCCAAGAATAAGGAAGAGCAATGGACGCTGAAGTTTGGAGGTAAGACAAGTGAGCTTGGGCACCAGCTGTATGCAGGGCCAGGGGAAAGGAGTGAGGTGGGAAGCCTGTACACTGCTGGGCAGGACCACGGAGCTGGTGTTAAACACCCTCACTGCTGAAATCAGTGTGACAATTTCCTGATGGATAAACACCTCTGATGTCACAGCTTTGTATCAGCACAGCTCTGGTCTGACTACGTCTGCCAGCACTGGGTCTCCAAGAGTGGGATCGCTAGATGGACAAAGAATTTAGGATCAGTTTCTAAATGTTCACTGTCATGTTTAATAACGGCAGAGGTACTGGGGGTTGTAGCCCAGAGAAGCTGGTGACCATTAGGCTTCTCCAGCAAAAGGCACAGTGTGCACAAGGTATAGTAGCTGCTTTCCTCACAAGTGCTACCTCAGGTCTCAGTGTTACCATTCCAGCTTTCATAACACATCCAGAGGGTTCCTGTGGCCCAGCTGGATGCCTTCTTTTTCTTTTGCTACAGATAAAGCCTTGTACTCCAGCGGCGGGAGCTAGATGGCTTCCAATCGCTTTTCTTCCCAGCAGGCAACGAGGCCACACTTCCAAAAACAGAGGTACAAGGTGAAATACCAGGAGCATATCATCCCCCTGAGCTGGAATTCTAGTGGGTAATGAGAGAACCACAAACTGACTTTGCTCTGAACAAACTTTTCCCAGTCCTCTGGACCCCAACTTCCAGGCAAGACTCTGCTGCATTTCTCTGTACTTCTGAGGGCTCACAGCTAAAGGCTCTGCTGTGGACACATCAAGCATGAAACAACTTAACTCCCAGCAGACTTTAGGTGCTGAGATGCCACAAGACGCTCCGATTCAAAGCACCGTGTCTGAGTCACTCGTGACGCTGATTCTTTTGAAATAATTTCTCCTTTGCTGGAAGGTTCAGAGCTGCCTGTTTTCAAATTCCACTTGGTGCTCAAACCAGCCTCAGGATCCCTGGTTTCTCATCAGAGCTGCTTGGTCGCACCAAATCCTCCCCTCAGAGGTGAGGGGATTCCCACAGGGGCTGCCCTTGTATTTTAAGCCTAGCCCTGCCCTAGCCTTGCTGTTCACTGAATAGCCGAGGAAGTTTTTAGTTAAACTTGGTTTCTACTGCCAGCGGCCCTGCTGTCTGGGTTGACAGAGAATATTCCTCAAGTACCTACTGAAGCAGCAATCTCCAACATGCTCCCAAAGACTTTAACTTTGCCAATTCTTTTTAGAAGGGGCATGATTTTCCTCTCACTTCCACCTGCTTCACAGCAGGGTAACTCCATTAAAAAGACTCCTCTTTTACACCTGCAGAAGGAAAAGAAGAATCAAGGCCATCCTCCACAGGAAGGATGCACATAAAATACTTGCTGCATGGTGTGCTGGAAAAAAACCAATCCCCCAGCTGCTTCCACCATCTCAGCACAGAAACTCTACTCTCCAATGTTGTTTTTAATAAAAACCTCATGAAAAGGAAACTGCCTTCCCGAGCCATCCTGCACTGACTCAGGAGAACCGTTGGGTTGGATCATGACAGTATAAACTGGTTTATTGCCAGAACAAGCAACAGATGCCAGCGGTGTGACACAGAGCGAGGATTTGGCAGTTTGTTCAAACACTCTGACAGCAGCAGGCATTTTAGACTCTGAAAGATAAGAAATTGGCCAGCAAAATACATTGATGGAGTATGTGGACTGTGCAGTCTGCCCTGCCACCTCTCTGAAATAATGCAGGACTCGGCCTCACGGGAGCGTGCATCTTTTCAGGCTAGCAGGACCGCTGCATCCCATATAGCAAATAACTTAGTTTCTGCAAGGAACCTTTGCTTAAAAAGACAGCATCTGTTGTATATTTGGAGGTTTTCAGAGCTGGAAAATGGTTTATCACCATACTTCACAGGTACAGAGTCTTTCCCAAGACTTGGCTTTTGCCAGTAGCTGATGGCATGATACTGTAATGACTGTTCCTACAAAAACACTACTCAAAGAGGGAGATGCTATCATCAAACAGTGTAATGTGGCATTTCTCTATTAGAGAGAGATGAATGGATGGATTGGTGTAACTGCAGAAGGAAGGTTGGAATGAAAAATAGGTACGTCAGGAGAGAGAGAGAGAGAGGCATTCGTTCCACCATTTTTCTTCTGCCTATTTGCCATGCTGGCTGGCCAGCAACACCTTGGCAGGATCTGTCTTCTTCTCACAGCCAGGAATCTACTGACAGGGCCAGGGACAGTGCCACCGGTTCATTAGGTCTTTCTGGTTTGAACCCACGCTTCCTTGCAAGCAGAGACCCTGGCAGGGTTCACAGTTCATGCTTCAGATTCTCCTTGAGAGGCTGAATCCTCTCTGCTTGAGTTAGCCTCTATCTCCTGCAATGCAACAAGGAAAGCCTCCACAGGTTTACACGTTCTCATAGGAAGCAGAAGGGCTGGGGTGCATCTAGCTGGGGAGCTGGATCTCTAGAGGGGAACAAAGACAGCAGGTTCTTAAACTACTGCTCAAAGAGACAACGAAGCTGGGTGGAAAAATGCAATGTCCTACTGAACAAAGCTGTATAGCATGTCCAGGTGCTGGTGTCTTGACAAAAAAAATAGAATTGTAGTTCAGAAGCTTCTCTGCTCCCCTAAAACCTCCCCAGTTTCTACACTCACCTCCACCTAGTGATGTAAGCAACCATTGAAATGTTAGAAGTCCCTGCAGATATTGGATCCAGGTTTTGCTCAGTGCTATGTTCTGCTACTGTTGGCAGAGGCTGTTCAGCCCTGTAGCACATCTGCACAATGTTTCCAAGAGAAGCCAGCCTCTTCCTGTGGCTGGGGGCAGTACCTGAAGCTAGACTAGTCTGAATCCAAGCCCACACCCCTCCCCCTGGTACCAGACTGTCACTTTCCAAGTCTTTTTGCCCTTGCTAAAAAAATCTTCTAGCGGCTCTCTGCAGCAAGCCTCTCACAAGGCCCCTTTCACATTGCCTCAAACAGCTCCTCTTCAAAGCAGGGACTGTATTTTTCCCCAGTGCAGCAAGATGCAGAGCAGGAGCAGCCAGGACAACCCTGCCCCTCTCCACCATGGCCACCCTTGGCACACATGAGAAACCTTCATCCTCTTGCAAGCAGGTTCCTCATCTGTTTCCCAGGCTTTGCTGCAGGGTGAACGGCATAGCCTGGCACGACAGCAATGACAGGCAATTACTGGCTTAAAAAATTACCCCCCCAGGTGAGTGGGTTGCCCAGCTGCTGTCAGGCTGATTTCAGGTTAGGCAGGAAATTGTCAGCCAGCTGATGGAGCCCGTGGTTAGTCTCTGCTGCCTGGGAAAGATGTGCCAGCGCTCCCCACGCTGTGCTCCACACAACTTTTATTCCCAAACCTGGCATTTGGAGAAGGTTTTGGAGGAAATCAGTGGGGAAATGCATGACACCTTGTCAGCTACACTGGGGAGAGTTACTAAGCAGGGAGAAAAACCTCCCTTCTGACAGCAGTCAGGGCCAGATGGTGATGGGAGAGTGCTGGGGAGCCGAAAAGCAGAATAGGCAAGGACTGGAAGAAGGGAAGAAGGGAGCTACTGCTGTAAGGGGGCAAGGGCAGAAATGGCACAGTGGGCTGTAGCCACGGGCAAGGAGAAGGAAGGGGAGTCAAGCAGCATGGGCAAGGCTGCAGCAGCCCCCTGGCAGCCAGACCCAAGGAAATGGGGACAGACACGTTGGCACAAAGCCCCGCAGCCGCTCTAAAATGGAGGTGGCAGTGGTGTTGTCAAACACCATGTGAAAGGAAGCACCAGAAGTGCTTTATGAAGCACAAGGGACATTGTGGGAAGGGACTGAAACCACAGATGTGGACAAATGACCCTTGCAGAGCAGAGCTTACCAGGAGGGAGGTTTGGGGTGCCATGATGGATTCTGGGGCACTGAGGAATTTTGGGATGGAGATGCTGAGGGCTAGAGCCACACACAGAATACATGTCCCATGACATGGAGAGAAGCACCAAGCCTGTTTCTGCCCAGTGTTTAGGGTGCCACAGCAGCTTTGGAGGGAGCCCATACAAGGACAGGACCATTCTGGCAGCATCACCCACCGAGTCTGGCCGCTGCCCCAGCAGCCACACACTGCATTTGCTGTGCAGGGGTTTCCATTTCAGACACTGTGATTCAACTTTTCTCTTCAGATAAAGTTATTAAGGTAAATTCAATCAAAATGACACATGGATTACAGTGTGTGTTGCAGACTCTAATTCTGTTTACTGTTCTGGGGGAATGGGCAATTATTACAAAAGCTGGGACAGAGTGTTTTTAATAACATTTCTTGTTAAGATTTAATTACAGGAAATTGTGTTTTCTTAATCACTGAAAACTCAACTGCCTGGGAAATCTTTTTATATAATTTTGTTTGCAGTTTATTAAATCCTTAGGTTATTCCTTTTCTGAGGCTTTTAGTCACTTACTAAGTGCTTCTTAACATGTAGGAGCAGATTGCTCAGGAGCACAAAGAAACTGAAGGGAGCAGACTCTGGGAGGCAGGGCTGGCCTTTGACAAAGCAGATTTCCATTTAGGATTAGCGGTTCTATGGTATTCTTTAAAAATTAAAAAAAAATATGTATATACATATATATATTCTACCACTTTTGGCTGCCAAGACCTGCTTTTGCTGCAGCCTGACTGATGCTGGCACCAGCTGCTCCCCACATCCCTCACTCCCTGGTACACCTCTCTGAAGCAAGGGTATTCTGGGGGACTGTCTAAACTGAGGGCAAACTTCTAAAACCTGTCAAAGCAGGGAAATGAATGACTGAAGAGAGTGAATGGAGAACCTGAGACACAGGGAAGAGGAAAGAGCCCTTTTGGGTGCCAGCACAGGATGGTGCAGGTGACAACAGGCAATGACCCCAGCTCTAGAGTAGCTGTGTCACTGTTTCAGAGCTGCAGCTCTTGGTAGAAAGAACTGCCTATCTGAAAGGAGCCAAGCAACTGCCTCAAATAACCAGGACAGCAGTTGTCCAGGCCAAGGGCTCCCCATCCCCAGGCTCCCAGTGCCCTAAGGTCTGCTTCCAGCCCTTCAGGGAGTACAGAGAGGAGCAAGGCAGCTGAAAGCAGTGAAAGGGCAGATTGTGCTGATCAAAGGTTAGGCTTGCTCCTGCTGGTATGCAAAGCAGCCTCCCTTTGGGTGCAGGGCTAATGCTGAAAGGACAGGAGACCCCGGGAGAGATGAGCTGCTACTGCTACTTGGTGAACAGGGCATGGATGCTTTCCACCCAGCCACAGCCCTTCAGAAAGTGCCTCAGTCCCATCAGCTCACTGCCTTATCTCTCCCCTGATGCAATGCCAATGAGAACAGACTTATCTCTGCATCATACTCTGTCTGGGGCAAGGTATTCAAGCCCCATGAGTGGCACAGCCAGACAGGGATCCTATCTGCTCACCAGGTGCCAGTCAGACAGAGAGCCTACAAGAGCAAGGGGGCTGCAATACCAGGAGCTCAGTACAGCTTTGGTCTCGCCTGTCCTCCTTCAAGCTCTACCTGCAGAGCAAGGACCTCTTGAGCAGCCTGTGCCTTGACCCTGGCATTTCATGGCAGCAGATACATCTGATGAGGTCTCCCTTTCCTTGCTAAAGATGAAGCTGTAGGGCAACATCTGAGTCCAGAAAACTGAAAATCCTAAAAGTGATGGGCAATCTACAGCTTGCAAGCTGAACGTAGTCTAAGCAGCCCTTAGACCTGCCAGGATCTAGGGTAAGCCAAGCAGCTTTCAGTGCATCTGCCAAAGGCAGAGGTATTTGCTGTCCCTTCTGCTAGCAGAACTAGGGGGAGCATCAGAGGCAAGGGGCTGGTCTGAAGCCAAAAAGAAATGGTGGTTCTTCATGCAGTGCTTTCTTAGGCTGTGGGACTCCTTGCCACAGGATGTTAGGGATGCTCAACATGGATACAAATGGCAGTGGACCAAAGTCAAGGAAGACAAACCTATCAGTGGCTTAACCAAGCAGCTCTGATCAGAGAATCCCTGAATTCAGATCTCTGGGATCTGAGGGAGTATTTTGGAGGGGCTGCACTGCACACTCGTCTCTTTCTCACACTTATCCCAAGCACACATGGTGAGATGGTGAGATGCCAAGCTGGGCAGCCATTTATCTGGGTCCTGCACACCTGCATGGCACGTGAACCCATACATATGTAGGGCATGAACACCCTGTTGTGCCTCCTTCTCAGCAGCCATCAGTTCTGCTCTGTTGGTTGCTTCTGCATTCAGTCTCCACAGGAGTCACACATCCTTGCAAGTCTGGGGCAGGCAGGACAAACAAATGCTCCAGGATTTGAGTTGAGCCAGAAGCGTGTTCTGGTTTTGGCTGGGATAGAGACAGTTTTCTTCCTGGTAGCTGGTCCACTGCTGTGCTTTGGATTTGGGATGAGAATAATGTTGATAACACACTGATGTTTTAGATGTTGCTAAGCAGTGTTTACGCAGGGTAAAGGGCTTTTCAGCTTCTCACCTCACCCCACTAGTAAGGAGATTGGGGGGCACAAGAAGCTGGGAGAGGACACAGCCAGGACAGCTGACCCCCAGTGTCCAAAGGATGTTCCATACCATATGGCACCATGTTCAGGATGTAAACTAGGAGGAAAGCTGGCCAGAGGCCACTGCTCAGGTACTGGCTGGATATCAGTCAAGGGGTGGTAAGCAATTGCATTGTGCATCACTTGTTTTGTATATTCTAATTATTTTTCCCTTCTTTTTCTGTCCTATTTAACAGCCTGTACCTCAATGCATGAACTTGTCCAATTCTCTCCCCATCCCACTGAGGGTCAGGGACTGAGCAAGCAACTGTGTGGTGCTTAGTTGCCAGCTAAGGTCAAACCACAAAAAGTGGCAAGTTTATCAAACCAGCCAGGCTGTGCTCTGGGCAGCCCAGTCTGATAGCTCCATGGTCGCTGCTGCACTCTTCACAACATCCACGACTTATGCCACAAGCAGGGAGCAGAGGACTGAGAGAAGGGAAGGCAGAGGGATGCATTTCTTCCATGCCCTGATTGCTGCAGGTGGTACTGCCCACTCCTTGGGCCTTGTAACTATTTGCACTCCCTTCAACATATTGATCCTTCCTCTCCAGCAGCCATGGTTGGCTGTTTTGATATGTAGAGGTAAGGATAAGCAGGGCTAATCCCTGCATCCCAACCTTTGCCAGATACTTCATTTACTGTTAGACCTCTGGCTACCACCATTTTAGGACAGAGCCATAGCTTTATACCAGCATTCCCACTGCAATTGCCTGATTATTCTGAGTACCATCAGCCTCTGTTCTGGGCTCACAGCTCTGTCCCTGCTCCAGGACAGTGACAAGTGACAAGTGACTTGACAGCTTCCCCAAAACACTGTACCTTTCATTTCAGGACACAAACATTGAAAAGAAACAACAGCTACAAGCAAACATGCCAAAATCCCATGACAAGCCATGTACTGCAGATCAGCCCCAGCAGAACCTGACATGAATATCTCAGTTCTCTGTTCCAGCTCTATGTGTTTTTCAGTCAGGGCTGTTTCTTTAAACCCATTACCATGTTTCTGTGTCTGCTTTTTTAAACCAAAGTAATTTCTCCCATGAGAAATTTCTCCTGTGTTTGCAAATTAGAGACTTGCATTAATAAAACAAGGGTGGACTTACTTGAGAGTGGCATAGAAAAAGGACGCAGAGCTCTGCAGCCTCCATTACCCAGCACATTGCTTGCAGGTGGTAGGAGGGGAGAAGAGCTGTGCAGCAGCCAATCTCCTTCCCTAGCTTCAAGCCTACTGTCCCCCTCTCTCCCCTCTTCCCCCAACCCACTGTGTCCATCCCATGGGGCTGAGGAGCCCCATGACATGTGGCACTGAGGGAAGTGAGTGTTTCCAGTCACTCTGTGTGTGCCTGGCACAGATCACATCTCAGGGTAATCATCTTTGAAGGCTCCTTGCTTCTAAGGTCTTGCATCTGTCACAAAGGAGTATTTCCCATCTGCTGGGATTTACTCCAGGTTCCTGGAGCCCAGCTGATTCCTGCCTACCCATCCTCAATCAAGAGTAGTCACATCAATCTCTAGTGTGGCTTCAGCGAATATCCCCAGGGCAGTGGGGAGCACATGGGCTTGCACATCAAGAGTTTCAACTGGTAACTCTGTACATGACTTTGCAGAGGCCATGGCAGTCTGAAGTTACACCACTGATTCCCCCTGCTCCAAGACTTGGTGTTTTGGAGCTAGGGGGTTCCTGTAACCCAGGAGGGTGGGTACATGCAATGCAGAGAAAGGCCAGGCTCGGAACTGTGGGATGCTCTCGGACACGTTCTGGGAAATGTGATACCTGCAAACCTTTTGAGTGCCCAGGATGGAAGGATGACATTAGGAACAGGCATGTTTCCAGACCAGGCCCTGCCCACCACTGTACGGCCAGTGCTGAGGAGCCCAGTGGCACAGGCAATGCAGATCAGCAATGACTTTGAGTAAACCTTTAACTCCACCAGGTTTAGCCACAGTGACATTTCAGCACCCATCCCAATCCATCCCAGCTAGCTAGTTCCTCAAGGCTCACTATCAGCCATCCAAAAACAGCCTCCATACCCTTATCCTCATTTTCTGGAGCCCAGGGAGGAAAGAGAAAGCCCCTCTGAAAGTGCAGCTCCCTCCAGACACTCTGGACTTGTAGGCTTCCCTCTGTGGAAAGCTTTGCTGGGAGACTGTAGGCATGCAGCAACATCTACAGAAATTCAGGGTGTACTGCAGGCTCTCAGAGAAGCAGAGCCAGCAGCAACAGGGAGCCAAACCAGCACTCTTTAAATATACATCAGCTTTCCACATCACCACCTTCCCATGGCAGACAGAAATGTGAGAGACACATCTCAAGCACTGAGCAGTAATTAGAAAAGGCGAAGCTTGGATTTGTTTCCATATTTTGCGTATCAAAGCTCTGAAGCAAGGGAGGCTTTGGTGCAATGAGTCTTGAAATATTCTCTACAGTCTCCTGAATCCTAAGAAGCAGTAGCTCAGCCTGCTTCCCTGAAAAAACAGAAGCTGATGGGCTCAGCATGACCAGTTCTTGGCACTGGTTGGTGCTGCACTCTTCCAAGGGAAACAGAAAGAAACCTGAAGGTACCATGTATCCCTGAGGAGGTTTCTCCCACTCCAATCAGCCTATATTACATGCTGTGAGAAAAGCAGTTAAGAGATTTGTGAGGGTCATGAACCCTTAAGGCTCTGTGATCCACATGTTTTTGCTCCTGGTGCTGCTGGTAGTTCAGGCTTAAAACACCTGCAGAGCCTGTGGGAAGTACCAAGCTTGGGACATCCCTTGTGCCAATATGGGCTCCATTTATCCAGCATACAATAGCAACCTGTTGCCTATGCCAAGGCAGTCTCCCAGCCCAGGCTGGAGTTTACAATGTAGATAGGGGACAAGCCAGGAGTGGCTTTGGGCTATAGCTCAGTGAGGCACAGACAAATTCCACACTCAATCCATTGAAACATGATTTGTCTGCAAATGAGAAGCTCAGGCACTGCTCCTGTGTTGCTCTAGTGAGCACCAGGGAGCCTCAGGGTACATGGGTGAACTTTTGTTTTTCAGTTAAGCCCCTTCTGAGCTAGGAGATGCACAGCATCATAGGCTGTTTCCACAGTCTTTCTCACCTGGAAAGCTTTTGTGTGCTCCTACGCAGCAGCCAAGGATTCAGACAGCTTGCAGAGAAATGCTGAGTACATGGCCTTGTTGTGCACCAGTCTTCTGAGGAGCACCCCAACAGAGTGATACCCCCCTCACCTCCACACTGGGTGCCATGCTGCCTCCACAGGCTGCTTGGACCAGGCTTGTTCAAGTTCCAGCCCACTGAAGAGGAATCTACAGATTGCTGGAGGGCTGTGCTGGGTGACCTTCTACCTATCGCTGTCACTTGCATTAGGGTAGCACTTTGAACAAGTCAGTCAGCAACACAGGCAGGAGTGAGCTCTGCAAATTGGAAACAGGGTGGGGGGAGGCGAACAAGAGGTAAATAAAGTATTTGCTAGTAGACCCATTATCCCATTTTTTTCTGACTGAGGATCTGGCACAACAAAAGTGGCTGTCAGACCTTGCTCAGAGAACAAAAATTAGCCCAGGAACACAAGACCTGAAAAGCTCCAGCTTTTTCCAGAAAGCAAACACTGCCAGGCTCTTGGGTTGCTTCCTCTACATTCTTGTGGTGCACAGGAAAGAATGGTAGCTCTCAGCCCCCTCTGCCTCAATCCCAGCTTTGACAGGGTTCCCAGAGCAAGGCAAGGCTGGGAAAAGCTCTGAACATTGGCTACAAAGAGGGCTCCATCTTGCAGCATCTCTCACCAATGGTAGCCTGGCCAGGCGGGACTTTGACCACAGTAAAAAATGCCATTAGTGTCAGGAGTAATGCAAGCCAGATGCTTTCTCATTTTTCAGTTTCTGTGTGTTCCCAGCAGCACTAGAAAGCTGAACCAAAAGCCATCTTCTCAGCCTCTCTAAGCCTGCCTCGCCATCTGACCAGAACATGTACCGCAGCTGGGAAAGCCTGAATGCACACAGCATATTCCCAGAAAGGAGAATATCTCTGAGTAATGGTTATGAGTGCAACGGCATCATTACTCTGGGCTGCAGCAGCTTTTGTGCTGGTGTTTCTGTTCGGCTGTGGAGATGCACTGTGACATTACTGTTATCTACGATGAAGGAAGCAGAGAGGCACAGATCCCCAGCACGTCACAGATTATGGTCTTGTAGCACAAACATCTTTCTGCTGTTCTTTTACAGCTGAAACTGTCAGTAAAATACACACATCCATTCCAACAGAAAAAAAAAAGAAAAAAAGAAATTATCCTTCTCCACTGACAGATCCATCAGTGTTGTGTTGTTCCCTATGGCTTGCAGTTAAGTCTATGCCACAGCTCCTCCATTAGTCCAAAATAAGATGTTATCACTGCCCAGCACCTGAGTGCAGGGCTGGGCACTAGGACACACTCATCACATGCTTGCCTGGATGAAGGCACCTGAATTTCATCTCTCTTTTTCCTGTGTTTAGAAATTTCTAGCAATACGCAGTGGGGTGGCCTAGAGTTCATGGCAGAGGCAGGGGTGGGTATGGGCAGACCTGTCTGGAATCAGCTTTTCTCGAGGAAGCCTTGTCTCCCTAATGCTCTGAGTACTGAGTACTGCAGGCTGGCTGTGCTCAGGAGGCCCTGCACTGCAAGGCAAACACACCAAGGCTCATGTCAGGCATATACAGAGGCACAGCAAGCAGAGGGAGGCACGTCAGAGACCATAGCTGGGAGTCAGCTCACAGAGATGTCCCTGACCCTCCTCTCCCGCAGCTTCTGGCAGCTCTAAGTGGCACAGACCTGTATGACTTCACCTCTCTTCCTGCCACCCTAGCCCCCTGGCAGGCTAGTGACAACTCCAGGAGAGCAGAGGTGGAGGCAGATCAACCCATGAAGGGTGTGAGCCACCATGGCTGAGCAGGAAAATTCAAAGTGGGAATGCAAACATTTCCTGATCCAATGTGCAGAATGAGGGCCTTGAGCTTACTGTTGATGCCCTTAAACTGCGACATTTCTCAGCAGGTGTCCCACAAATGTGATATTGCTGAATGGAGTAATTTTCCCAGAGTGCACTGTTAAATATATTTGGAATATTATTATAAAAGATGACCCTCCAATAACAGGAAATACTGCACAAATGTCTTGGAGAGAGCAGGGAGCATCAGGGAGGCACACCAGGCCAATTATAGTGACATATTTGACTTTCCAAAACCCAGGCTTACAACAACCTAGAAAAGCACAGAAGATTGTATTTTAAGTCTGTGATGCCTGTACTTTTTCCCAATTTAGGAAGCCAACAAGAAGAGGTGAACTTTCAGCAAGGGTTTGAAAATTATAATCTAGAAAGTGAAAGAATATAAAACACTGGCTTGCTGATACCAAGGGACCCTCTCTGAAGCTTCAGGTTTGGCAAAATATCCTAAAAGGTGGATTTGCCCTTTCTGGCAGTTTAGAAAGAGAGTCTTGCACTTGCAGTATCTGAGCGACACACCCTGTCCCTCCTGGAAAGCAAATGACCATACTCTTCTTACATGTTGACAAAATCATTCTTGGATTCCACTACATTCACCATTTTACCAGCTGAGAAACCATTCCAGAACCTCACTGCTTTCTGATGCCCACAAAGTCTTTTTTCAGCCTACTCTTATTTGTAAGGAGCCCTTCTATGAGCAGTAGTAATTCCCACTCTTTGCAGGAGATGCCTTGTTTGAGAGGACTACCATTTGCCTTTCTCCAGGCTGCATCATTTTCGCAAAGACTCATGGAAAATTTGTTTGGAAGAGGGGCCCTGGTCTGTGTCCAGACAGCTTCTAAACATCTGCAAGAACAGAGACTCCACCACATCTCTGGAAATCTGTGCCTCTTCTTGGTCACCCTCACAGCAAAAAAAGTGTTTCCTGCATTTCAAGAACCTCCTGTGCTTCAGCTTGCGTCCACTGCCTCTTGTCCTGGCACTGAGTATCGCTGAAACGAGCCTGGCTCTGCTTTCCTTGCACCTTCCTTTCAGGTACATATGAGAAACCAGTCTCCATTTTTGCGAGGCACTATGATGTAGTAGCACTCCCAGGATCTCTGTCTTCATGACTCTTTCAAGGACATAGACCCTCAGCCAATAGCTGAGCTTTTCATATGCAGTTTCTCAGACTTTCTGATGCTGCATTTAGTAGTAGCAGACCGTAAGCTTTTCTAGACTTGAAAGTAACCTAATTTCTTCTGCATGATATTCTGATCCTCCTCTGCCCTGCTGGTTCTCCTGTCTTTCCATAAGTATCAAATTCTACCAGAAGACACCACTGTTTCTGTTCATGGAAACATTAGATCAGTCCTTAGATCCATCCCTAAGAAACACCTCTAGACCCTTAAGCCTGGTCAGTACACTCTTGTGAAATATGTTCCACTGTCATCTCCTCTTGAGCTAGTTTTTTACCTTGATTGTCAGCTCTACTGATTTCCGAATACTTCAGTTCCACTGGTTTCTCAGTGGCATCCTATCAAAATTGTATTTGAAGCATAAATAGACCTTCTACATCTCTTTTATCTAGAAAAACAGCAGTCTTCTCAAAGAAAGATATCAGACTGCTCTGTCATGATCTGCCAAGGGCAAAATTCATGTTTCATTGTATGACCTTTTCCATTTACCTCTGCTAATTTGTCCATGCTTCACAAGTGGCTCAAAAGCTTTAAATATTGCTGAGACGTGGCCAAGTACATGGCCAGAGAACATTTACCATCCTTATTAACTAGAGATACTTCCTTTGCTAATCTCTAATCAGGTGTTATTCACAGTTTGAAGGATGTATCAAAGCTCCATGACAGATGCTCGTCATTTGCATGCAAGTCTTTCAGAGTTTGGAAATGCAAATTACCCAAGCTGACCACATCCAGTATTTGAAGTCTGCTTCCACCCTGATGTGATCACTGACTGCCTGGTACCTAATGCTCTCTCTCAGCTGGTCATCTAAAGAAGGAGAACATGCTGATGGTGTAATACAGCTGCTTCAAGCTGAAAAGCAAATTGAGAAGGGCCAGAGTGCGAATGAGAAGGCAGTAGCCCCCAGTGGCTTATGCCCAGAGGGTGCAAGATGTTCAGAGCCTCTTCCAGGCGGCACCAGGGCTGCTTTCCCTACAGGCATCACCCACAGGTTTGGTCTAGGGCTTTTGGGAACTCCAGCACAGAAAGAGATGTTTTATTTTATTCCCTGCATTAAGAAAGGTTGTGCAGCTGGCAGATGGGTAACTGTTGTGGTGAAAGGTTGTGCTAGAAATAAAGTAGGTTAGGAGTAGTAGATCAAATTAAGAGAAAAACATGCTAGTAGCTTGGCTGAGGAACAAATGAGGACAGCATGTAGCATCGACAGTTAAAATTAAACACACTGTCCTCATTTGTCCCTTAGCTACCCAGGCAAGTTTCTTACATGTTGCTGCCAGATTATTTTCTATGCACACACAGAAAGCAAGTCCATAAAGTATCTGTGCAGTAATCCATCTCTCCAGAAGCTGCGTCGTCAGTATATGTCCTCGGGACACTGACTCTGTGTAGGGATTAGGTGGATGGGTACAAAAGAGGTATCTGGCACTTTGCTGAGGATATCAGAACATGACTTTATTTTACGACTTTTTTCCCCCCTCTGAACTAGAAATCCTGTTGAGAAAAGAAGAAGATTCTGATGCTTGTTCAGTGCCTGCAAAAATGTGTATTTCTATTGGCATTGATAAGGACTCTCTTTTTTAAGTTTAAGAGCTCCCTAATGTGTATTTTCTTAAATCTTTTCCTCTCCACATCCAAACCAATTTGACACAATGCAGCAGGGTGAAGATGTTCAGATACCATTGTCTGAGTTGATACCCTGAGATTCTCTGAATGCCTTCTGTCATTATATCAATGCCTATGACCACTTATTTTCCCATCTCAAAATCAGTCTGAACCCAGCATAAGAGTTCAAGTTAACACGTTTCTCAGACAGTTGAACCATTCACTGCTGCAGCATAATGACTGTGAACTTCCAGCTTTCCTCAGCTGCTCTTCAGGGGGCTCTGTGCCCAGTGAGAACACCCTGGATGCCCCAAGGTGTCTCAAACAGCTCAAGCATCCATCCATATTTCAACAACTAAATCTTACTTTTGCCTATGCAGCCTACAGAGATGCATGGCTCACTGTGTGGCCTTTTCCTCCAGGCTGTGCTGGCTGCCTTTACCCCATTTATTCTGGCTGAAATGGGATTGCTGAGCCCTTGCTTGGCACTGAACAACTGGTGTCTTCTCCATCCCACTGATAATCATTAGACAATCCAAGGTGGATCAGCAGGTTGCCTCCTGTGGAACACAGCAGACGATACCATTAAATCATGTTTACCCCATCACCAGACAGCACGGCACACAGAGGTTTGACACTGCTGATGATCATGGTGTGATTTAGATATGCTATTAGTCACCACAGCTTATCTTGTGCCAGCAGGACTGAGTTTATGCTTAGATGTCATCCTCAGACACACACACTCAGGTTTCAGACACATACACTGAAGTCCCTACATGTGACATTTCCTAGCCAGGAAAGGCTAGGAGAAAATTCAGCCAGAGGTCACCTGAGTCACTGTCTATAAACCACCATGAGATATGCGATTTCTGACATAGCACTTTACAGAAATGGAGAAGGCTGTTGAAAGGCAGATGCATACACACACAAAATCAGTATTTTAAAAGCCAAAAGACCCATTTGACAGATAGTGAGCATGAGAAAATGAAAAGCAAATGGGATGCTAAAATATTTTATGCTACATACTCATCACAGAGAAAGGGAGTTGTGTTTTTAATGAGCAAAGATGTATCATTTCACTTACTGAGCCTTCCAGCTGATGATAAAGAGACTTGCTTTAGAGCAGCAGGATTAAACAAGGTGCAGATATGAGTTATAAATTGCTATGTACCAAATGTGAACAGATTGCCCTTAAATGTCATTCTTATGTAAATAAATCAATGCTAGTTGAAAAGAACAGTTCAGCATGGGAGCAGGTGAAAGAAAAAGCAGTGTACCTGCCTCCCCTCAATGCTTCATAAAGGATCCAGCTTTACTAAGAGATCTGCTCCAGGCTTTATTCACCTGTGAGGTTATTCACACGGCCTCAGCAGGTGTATCATCCCTTTGTGGTGCTGAGGGAAGCTAGGCAACAACAGACTCTGCTAAACCCTGGCGTGGCCCATGCAATACTTCTTTAGCCCCCTGCACCTTGGAGGTACCATGGACTACCTCGAGCTCCCAGGAGGAAAGACTTCTGTCTTACCCCACAAGCATTCACAGCACAGCCTTTGTCCTGGCTTAGAACCCCAGCAAGCCCTTCAGCCCTTCACATGAGTCAGGCACCAAACCCTGCAGTCTTCAAATCATGAAGACCTTTTCTTCTGTTGGGCTCTTCACCTCAACTATTGAGAACTCAGCACTACTGAAGGAAGCAAGAAACAAGACAGCAGCAGCCTGAAGACCCAGAAAGTGATGAAAGCAGATTATGCTCTCTTTGCTTCCATTGTCTGAAATGCAGGTCCTGCCTTGGCACCAGCCTGCAGCAGTTCTGCTGCCATGGGGGAGCTGACATGAGGAAATGCTAGCCCCAAAATGTTGCAGAGAACCACTGAAGTGATGGTAGAAACTCAGCCTTGAAGAAAGGAGATTTGCAACAAGGCAGTTTCCCCCCACAGCCTTTGTGCCCTCTTTGAGGATGTAAAGAAGAATAAGGAGTGCACACTGGCCACCTGAGGCCTCACATCTGCTGGGTACTGTACCATCACTGAGAGACCACAAATGTCAGTCGATGGATCAAAATGGCTGGGAAATCTCTGTTCAAGGCACTGCCAGGAGCAGGAAGCATTACCAGGAATTATCTGCAAAAGACTGAGAGAGATTGGTAAAGAAGGAAAGACACTGCAGGGAAAGAAGGCGATCTCTCCTCAGCATCCCTCACAACACACATTTGGAGGACAGGGGAGTAAGAGGATGAGGCTAGTCCAGGATCTCTCTTTTTGAGCAAGATGGAAAAGGGATTGCAAAGGACTGAGAGACTCAGAGAGTAGGTGGCAGAACAACCTAATGTATCCAGAGATCAGGAAGGCTCAGAGCCTCAATGCTTTATCCAGGTCTTTTAATGCCTACGATGTTTCATTAAAATAAGCTACTGTATTGAAGGGGGATTAGAGGGCAGTAAAAGCATACCTATCTTTAAAATTGGCAATTGTGATGATCCTGGGAATTACAGACCAATGAGCCTTACTCTGAACTAGGCAAATTAGCTGAAAAGATAATTAAAGCTCAAAGAATAAAACATCTAGATGACAGTGGTGATATAACAGGAACAAACCAACACTGCTTCAGCAAAAGTATTCTTGCCTCACACAACTTCTAGAATGCTTTGTGCATGTCAGCAAAACAGCAGATAAAGGAAAAGTGAGGTGGTTTATTTGGACTATCAAAAAACCTCCATCTACAGTCCTCAAGCTGACTGGCACTATTTGAAAGCAAAGCAGTCAAAAGCAAGATGTAAGCAGCTATTGAAGATCAAAAACAGGTTCAAAGAACTGCTAAAACACAATCAGTGGTCAATCTGGGGAGTGATTTCACAGGTAGCAACAGCTGTATGGGCAATAGAATTAACAAATGATCACAGCTCAAGGAGCCTTAAGCATTCTTCTCCTCCCTTTGTGCAGCTCTATTACAAGAGCACCTCTGCCACCTCTTCAAGATCACACAAAAGTGCCTGTGTTCACCAGTCCTGGAGGAAACCATGGAAAGCCAGTTGAGCCTGTGTTATCAGTCTAGCTTTCTTCCATAAATCTTATACTACTTTTTATAAATGAAACGCCAATTAAATTATAAAAGTTTTATTTAACAATTTATATAGCAGAAATTTANCTGCCTCCAAGGTTTTTCGGTTTAAACTTTTTACACAGACTTAGTCATTTTAGCAACATATTACAAAATAAAAATAAAACACGAATTATTTCAGGGTATCTATAACATACTCAAAGGGCAGGAAAAAGGGGAGTCTCAAATCCTCACTTCCTGGTGGTATACCATTTCCTGAGCATCTCAGTTTGTCTCATCCCTCTATAAATTTTCAAACCACACAATTACAAAAACAGAAGCTGGAAGTTGCATTTGCTAAGCATTTTAAAAGCCCAGATAAAAGGAAACTCAAAAACAACAAAAAAGTATTTACAGCAACATGATTTTGAAGCCAGCTCATTTTGGAGCTGCCTCTTGCCTTGTGATGTGTTAGGGGGACCACAGCTGGGATGATGCAGGACTTTTAATGACAGTCATAAATGGAGCACAGCAAGCAATGCTGACAGGAATCACCTTTCTTTGCCAGTTGTGGCACCTCAAAGGGTGTCCATGAGGCAAATGCTCTCTGGGCTGTGTGTTGTGAAGGTCAGCACAGCATTTGGGTGCATAAAGAATGAGATACAAAGAACAAAATCCTGATAGACCCCGACTAGCTCCGTTGGTGGAGCCTGGTACTAAAAACACCAAGGTTGTTGGTTCAATCCTCATATGAGCTATTCATGTAAGAGTTGAACTTGATGATCCTCGTGGAACTTGGAATTAGTTCCAACTCAGAAGATTCTGTGATTCTGCGGTAAGGGCCTGTGCCTGCTCTGCCACTGAGTCACCCAAATGCAGCCCTGTTTGACTCTGGGATTGAAGCATGGGACACACAAGGATAAGTCTCATCTTCTGGCTTTGTCTCTGACAGCTCTGCAAAATGACACAGTAGAAAACAGAGAGCGTAGCAAAAACGATTAGAAAACAGTAGAGCCCTCTGATGGGGAGACATAGGGAGATTGAGGTGGTGTAATATAGAAAGAAGATGAACGCAAGGGATGGGAAAAATAGGTAGAAAATAACCCTGGACAGGGAGAAGTAAATTGTTCCCTCACATAGACTGCCCAATAATACCAGAACAGAGGACATGCAATAAGAATGAAAGGCAATGAATTTTGAACTGATAAAAGGAAAAACTATTTTTAGACAATGAATACTTAACCTGTAAAGTTCACTGCCATGCGATTTTACCGAGGACAGAAGCTTAGCAGCATTCAGAAGAGAAAAAGCCATTGATATGAATAATGAAAATATTCACTGTTACACTTGACAGAATAAAATCTCTCTGGAAAGGATTTTAACTCCTCCAGGCCCAGTGAGAACCTTTGCTGCTTGACTAGGAGGGGACAGGGGAGATGTCTCCTGGGCATGTTCTCTGTTCTAAATTGTGGATGTCCACCACAGTGGCTACCACCTTCTCTGCAACTCTCAGTGCTGCGAAGAGAGGGAGGACAGAAACCAGTCAGAGAGACACCAGAGATGCTCTCATATGATAATTCCAGCAGTCTGGTAGAAGGGATTTTAATTGCTTTTCATTTCCATCCCTGCATTGTTCAGCCATCTGCTGGTTCCCAAGGCCAAAGAAGCAGCTTAATACCTCTCTGTAAGAAAGGAGAATTCAGCCTGCTTTCTGCATTCTGCCAGATGAGGCTATTGCTTTAGCTCTCGAAAATCTGACCGAAGTATCCCTCCTTGGCAGGAGAGTTGGCTGTTTTTCAGCTAATCATCTTGACATCATCCATAACTTCAGTATTTTCATAGAAAAGCCAAAGTTATAAAGTAATTACACCTACCTGAAGCTGGAAAGTAAATACTTAGGTGCTAGTGATTCTTTAAGGGATTCACAGAGGAGACTGGCCTTGTCTCGGTGCCACTTTGCATTCAGCATTTACCCTCACTCAGAAGAGCTCAGCTTCACTTACTGCTGGCCACTGAGATCAGCATTGATGGTTCCCCGTGAGGCATGTTGCATTATCCTTTCATTCCAGAAGAAGAGAGTGCAGCAGAGAAATGTGGTTTGCCATCTGTCCCAAGGAGAAAACTTGTAACCAATGTTTTAGGCCTTCATTCTGTGGCCACCTTCCCCTGTCTAGGGATGATCATGTTAACTCTTTTCTCTGTGGACCATCTTCATCCCAAGAATGCAAAAGATTTCATTAAGACTGCCTCAGCAGCCCAACACACCAAAGAAGCAGGTGGGTGAAAATCATCTCCATTTGGACCTGAAAAATTAACATGTGAATTAAGCAGCCTGTGTGAGCACAAAACGCAAATGCTTAAAACATCCCTGCAGGGCCTATAAGGCACAATTATTGCTCCGTGAGTAGCTAAGAGCATTGCAATACATCAACCAGGCAACTCTCCAGCTGCCTGCTTCTCCTTGCTAGCATGCTGCCAGAGCCAGCCACTGTGCAGAGCACAGCTGGGGGAAACTCTGCTCTGCTGTGCCTGCAATGCCTTAGCTCAGCTCGGCAAGCACAGGCACAGCCAAGACATGGCAAGCCCATGTCTGGCTTCTTCTCTCCCCAGAGAAGCCCTAGAGAATGATCTATTGCCACCAGGCAGCTCCGATTGGGATTTGGGCTTGATCATCCCAAGCACACCACTAGGAGCTGAACCCATTTCCCTTTTGGGTCAAGGACTCTAAGAAACATCCTGAAACTGGCTCAGTCCCACCAAAGCCCATCTAGCCACCAGGAACCTATCCAATTTTCTCCTGAACATAAGTACAGTTTAAGCATACACAACAGCCCGTGGCAAGGACTTCTACTGCTGAGCTACATGATGTGTGAAGAACACGTGGCTCCTCTTTTGAACCTCCTAGTTGTCAGCACAGCTTGATGAGCTCCTGGATCTTGCATTGGGCAAGTGATAAATAAAAAGTTGGTGAGAGGAGAGGCTGTGTTTCAGGCAGCGTTTCCCACCTGCAAGGGAGGATTGCAGAGGCTGAAGTGGATGCACGAGTCCTAAAAGAACGCTGGGTTAGCTGTGACCTTCTCTCCCCATATCAGAAAGCCAAGGTGCCTAATCCAGGGCTCTGTGGGTCCAGGTGAGGTACCAGTCAACTTGTCCTTGCAGGTCAGGGTGAATGGCAGATGTTCAGTCTCATGCGCCACACACAGCCACACTCAGTAGCCCTTGCTACCAGGTATTTTTGAGGGACACACCAAATCACATTCCACTGCCACCCTCAGGGAATAAATCAAATGTATGTGATAGTAGAGGGAAAAAAAAGGAAAGAACTGAGAGCAGAATGCCCAGCAAATAGCAAACAACTGTTTGTGATGGAGTGTTAGTAAAATACTGGAAGCGATGCTGAACTTAGTATCAAATAACAGTACAGTCTATACCAGGCATGAGGAATAGTCTGGCACCTATGGGGGTTGTGATAAACCCAGGAAACTATTAATCTGTTTAAAGAAAAAGGAAGAAAGAGATAAAAAAGTTCTTCCTATGGAGGATAAAATGGATTTTTATTACCCATGCAGCAAGGTATCAGGGCTGTTTTTGTGAATTACTTTAGGTGATTATATACATGGCTAAGTAGGATGAAGTCAGAAGATGGTTGATCGTCTTCTGGGAAGACATGAATTAAAGGGATTTTAGAAGATGAATAAAGAACTCCAGATAAGGCTCTAATGGATCAGAGGGTACTGCAGCCATGCTGTTGCTACATTAGAGTAAAAGCTGCCTGGGGGGAGGCTTTTCAGCAGCAATTAACCCACAGTCAGTCAACCTTTCTAAAACAGTAGCAAAGGCATGGTGTCAGTGAACTGCTTACAGATTGAGCCTGTCAGACCTTGAAATGCCTCTTCTTCGCATTCTTTGTAGCCCCAGACAAAGGCAGCCGGTTGAAACCTCCAGAAAGCCTGTGACTTGTCTGCAGAGATGCTGAGAAAGAACATTGCCTGCTTCTCTCTCTCTGCCTTGCCTTGCAGTTGATTTGGGAGTTCTTAAGATCCCAGATCCCAAAAGCTGTTGGATTCTTCAGTGGCCACAGCCAGGCAAGAGACAGCTCCTGGTTTCTGACACCTACACTTTACACTCTAGGATGTGAGATAAGCTTGCCAAATTCATTTCACACAGTAGCTGCCATGCATTCACCAGGCCTTAATAACAATAATTGACAAATATTTTTCTAAGTAGAAAATACACTCTTCCAAAAGAATCTCTTCTCACTTGAATAAAGAAGAGGACAGCTAGCCTTCTCCCTGGATGAAAAGTCACCTTTCCTGAACTTAGATAAGACTGCAAAAAAAGTAAAATAAATAACTTCCCATCTTCCTCCTGTGTTCAAAATCCCACTGCCCTTCATAGCCGGGTTTATGTCTTGAGCACACTCGAGCAGAATCCCTAGAGAACAGGTCCTGCAGAAGCAGTGCTCTTTAAAAGGGCAGGAGGGAAACACCAAGCCTCTCACTGCAGAGGCAAGAAAACCAAGAATAAAATGCTGGGAATATTTCTGCAGAAGACACAAATCATCCCAGCTGGCATTGAAGAACAGAGCTTAGTGAAGAGGAGCAGAGGAGTGGACTTCAATGGCTAATGTGTGTGACTGTTTCCACAGCTGGACTCAATACAAGGGACCAGCATGAAGTTTTGTAGCCTGTTTTATGCTGGTGGGATGAGCTACTGGCTTGCCAGGCCTAAAAATTACCGGCTGTGCCTGTAAAGCTCTGAAAGACCAATCTCCAGTGTGGCCACAAAAAAGTCGTTGCCTGTGACCCATCCACACATCCCTCTCACACTCAAGCTGAAGCATGGGCTGAATTTAACTCAAGGACACCCAACCCCACCTAAAGAGCAATGCCTGGTCACCTGGAGAGTAAAGTCCTTCTCCCAAAACTCTTCCAATTAAAAGCACTCCTTTTGGTGTCTCGGCTGGGTAGAACAAGGGAAATTTGACTGCTCTTTGACTGCTGTTGAATGTGCTGGGTTTAGCCCAGCAAATAGAAACATGTTGGCAAGTCATGATCTTCTGACGTGAAAAGCTTGCGCAAACAAACTCTGGAGAGGCATCAGCCACCCAGTGACAGGGGGGTATGTTCTCTTTCTCACTCCTCTTTTCTTCTTCCACCCACAGCAGACAAGCTTCCAAAGCATTCTGGTAGGTACTCAGTTCAGCCTGTCTTTCAACAGACAAAACAGTTTTACTCATTTCTGCTTCCATCCTTCTGCCAGAGCAGGGCAGACAGCCACTACAGTTCAAGCTGAGAGGCAGACAGCAAGGGTTAGGATTTCCTACGGTTCTGCAAGCTGCTCCTGCAAACCCTGGGACAGCTGTCTCAGGGAGTGGCTGCAGATTGCCCTGTGCTGTCTGTCCTGTGTTCCCACATTGGCCTGCGCTGAGCAAACAGGGCTGGTTGTTTTATACACACACAGATACAGACTCCCCCCCCCAACCACTGTGTCTCCAGTGTAGTTACCTGTGGCTTTGTGCTCTCCTGGGCTCGAGTAGGATTTCCTTGTCCTTCTTCCTCAGTTTCCCCAGATATAAAAGATTAAGTTTTTGCTATGTTTTCCCAAGGAGTTGCAACCCATTACTAATTAGTGCCTGCAAAATGCTTTCAAGCTCCTCAAAGGGAAGGTGCAAAAGAAGGACTAAATATCATTAACAGCTTCATTTTATACACAGCACAAAATTAATGAGGGGTTGGCTCCTCATGAACTGCAACTACCATCCTGCTGAGTAAATTTTTCTTTCACAGCAGATATTGTGCACATTGTGTTCCTGGAGCATACCCGTATGGAATATTAACCTCTGAACCAAACTGCTACCAGCTCCTGGTGCCTGCTCTCTTACCAAGCCCATCGAACTGCCATGCACAGCTTATCTGGTCACATCCCTGGAAGTGCCTGGGCTGCTGGTGACAGGAGATGGAGACTAGAGGGGGAGAGTCAGGAGACATTTCAAAGGGGTGAGGTGTCTGCTTCCAGGCTCCTAATAAAGGGCACAGGAAAGCAGAAATTAGCTAATACCAGTCTCTGAACTGAATTGCTCGGAGGGTTTCTCCAACAAGCTCATCCAGATTGTTTCTCTTACCACTTTGCCATTGTCAGGTCTTTCAAATGATAGCCTGGGGTCCCTGTTGCTTTCAGGGCAGGCAGCCACTCAGGGACTGTGAGAGAAGTCATAAAAACACTGTTCTTGCTAATTTAAAAGTCAGGTCTCCTGTTGAGCATTTTTGAAGTTGGAAGGAGCATTGCCTCAATGCAGTTCATGGAATGGGTCTTAGCTGGTGTACCTGCTGCCTTCATATGCCAAACATATGTCTGAAAAAGCATTTCCCTCAGCAGAGACAAGGACATAGAAGGTCCCAACCAAACCCTAGACTCCTCCAGGCACCTGGCACTGGGTGTTAGGGAGTCCTGCAGCTCGGCTCTGCAGCACCATCTGTTCCACAGGGATCCTCTGCCCCCGTGGTGGGGAAGCACAGAGCCAAGGAGTTCACAGCCACTGCTGACCCTGTCCCTCTCTGTCACCCTGACATCAGGTCACCTGCATTCTCCACCACTCCCCACAGTCCCTCAGGACAGTCCAGGAAAAGCAGCCAGGCTCAACACGGAGTTAGGGCTGTCAAAAGCTGGATTTTCTATCACACTGCCTCTTTCTTGCCCACACACTGGGTCACCAGTGGACACAGAGCTCTTGAACAAAGCCATCAGCTGCCAGGGCTGCTTGCACAGGAACGTGCTGCCTTCAGCACATTCCCATGCGAAGTGTAGGAAATGCATGTGGGAAATTCCAGGAGAAATGGGATCTCTTCCCAGGTTCCTCGTCTCTAGTCCACTAACAGCTCTGCTGCTGGCAGAGACCTTCAGAGTCCAAAATGTGAAGCAGGGGAACAGCATATTTTTTCAGTGAGGGAACCATATGACCTCCATCTTCAAATTTCCCCACATGGGAAGGAACTCACATCACAGAAGCAAAGCAGCAGGAGTGCTCTGGGACCTCACATTTTCATGGTTCTTCAACATCTTCAGTCCCAGCACGGGTCCTTCTTTAAAGGAATTTACATCAATCTTAATACACCAGAAACTGTTGTTCCAGGCCAAGATCTCAACATGTTCCAGTAAGATATGGGTCAGTTTATCTATAAAGCCTTTGAAAGAGCATCTGCCAGTGCAAGTGAGGTCAGTAAGGCATGGTGGTTGCTGGGCTGCATGTCAGCCAAGAGAAAAGACTCCCTTCTTCTGGAAAACAGGACTGGAAAACAGGACTGGAAAACACCCCAGTCCTCTCTACCTGGGAGCTAAATGTGGTTAAACCATTTTTGTCATCTTAGCAGCAGCTGGTACACAAAACAGCTTTGTCTGTCTGCTTGTTTCCTCTACAGATGTCTCGCTCTGTTTCATGACACTTCTTCATCCTCTTTCAAACCCTGACAGTACCTCTGAACCAACATGCTTGATGACATTTTAAGGACTGGACATTGGAGGCTGGGGCTAAATAGTTTGGCTAATTTCCTCATCTTTCCTGGTTATGAAATCTAGGAACAGTGGAGTAATTTTGTAAAGTTATCAAAAAGCATTCAAATCTCACCTGTATGTGCCATACACAGTTCAAATTCCAAATTAGAAAGGAAAATGCAAACCTTGTGCTGTGGCCTCTTTCCCCCACGCCCTGGTCTCCCTCCTGCCTGCCAGTGCCACACTCACAGCCAAGGCAATGGCTGTGAGACACAACCTGGAGCAGCACAAACAGCTGTACCTGGCCTCATCTTGATGTGCAAGTGGCCCAGGTTCAGAGCCATCAGAAGAGCATCAAGGTGCCATATTTTTCCTGGGAGAGGAATCAACCCAAGCAGAACAGCTGCTTTATCCCTAATAAGTGAGGCTGGAGAATCGGTTTTCCAGCTGCTCTAACTGGAAAAGACGGATGAGCTTTTGGACACTTAAAGCTTTTCTCAGGTCTGAGACACGAGCAGATAATGTCAGATGAAGGATGGGATGGAGAAAATGGTGCTGATGTTTCACTTCTTTACATTCATCAGACAGACAGTCTGAGAGGAGAAGGTAATAAGGTTATTAGATGGCTTCACACAGCCACACACTCTGCTGCGCCCAGAAGGAAAACATCGTGGCAAAGGGAAGTCCCTTCTCACACCAGCATCCTGATAGCTGAAGTGTGACCCTTGAAACAAGGCAGGAACACATCAAGCTGTTCCTGGACCACCTCCCAGCTAAGCTAAAAAAATCTCTTGGAGCAATTCACATTGCTCTGCCAGAGCAGCCTCCAGAACCAGCAACAAAAAGGATGCTCCTGCATTCCTCCAGCACAGTTTGTAGACAGGACCCCATCCAAACTTCAAACTGTGTATAACCTGTATGCACAGGTTCACCTGATCTCCTAGGAATTCCCATAATTGAACACATTTTGACTGGGCTAAAAAATATACTGTCAACCTGGAAGGAATGCTGAGAGGCTGGCTGGAATGGGCTCTCAGCAAGGGAGCTGTAAGTATCTCATCCAAGTGTGGATTCAATCCCTGTTCCCATAGTCAGAACTGTCCAGGCCCAAGGGAGGGCTACATTGCCCAGCAGAGCCCACAGCTGATGGCCTGAGCCCAGCTCCCCACAAGGTACAGGAAGACAATTGAAGCTTTGTGTTTCAGAAACACAATCTTTGGGGTTCACCCAAAGGTGATAACCCAAGAGAGGAGATATCACCCAAAGGAGATAAACCCAAGGACTGGTTTATCTCAGCAGGGAAAGGGAAAACACTCACCTCTCAGCACTGATTTCAGAAAGATGCCTATCTAGGGTGCCCCAGCCTGCAGAATTGCTTGTGGAAGGGAGAGGGTTGGGGACATTCCTCCATGGACTGCTTTGATGCTCCTACTTCAGGAGCCTCCAAAAGCTGAAGGGGGTGCAAAGCATCTCTAAAACGGGGACAGTATTGCATTGCCAGGAAAAGGAAGGAAGTGGGAGCCTCACAGAAACACAGCCGTCTCTTGCTAGCAATTTCACAAGTGTCTTCATGCTGTGTAGGAACCATCCCTGCAGCAATTGACAGGGAGAATTTCAATCAGAAATACATCTCCTACAAGGACTGCTTTGGGGGCCAAAGAGAGAAAGCAACCTGTAATCTACTTGGTATTGCTAAGCAATAATGGGACCAGGTGAGATGGAAAGAAGATAGAAAGAAAGTGAATAAGGCTTCAGTCACTAGGGACAGTGGAAACAATCAGAACAGTGACTGCCACAATACAGGATGATGCTGTTTCAACCAGCTCTGCACTAATCAGAGCCCCAGTTCTCTCTCCCCTCCAAATCTGCCTCAAGACATTCAAGCAGTAAGCAAATTCCTGATCACAGACTAGATTTAAAACCACTCTGTCTGCAGCTCATCTCAACAAATAAAAGACCAGGAGGTGGCCTGAGTGCACGACTCCACTCAGTTCTTCCTTCAGGTGGCTTGTGCAGAGCTGCTTTCACTCTTCCTGCAGGATTAGCACCCAGTGTACTCATAGCCTGATGGATAAGGTGATGTCTGACCATTGCTCTGTGTAGCGCCTAAACCAGGGATACAGCAAGCTGGTCAGGCTGTTGCTGCCAGCTGACAAGGGGGAAATGAAGGGAACATCTGCAGGGAAGAAAAGAAATAAGTGGGTCACCATGCATATCCCACCTCTTCTCACCAGGCGGAAACAGCAAACCTTCGAATCCCCAGGCTTGCCCTTTCTGGGCTGGCCTTGGCTCTGCCACTCACTTCTGCCTTCCTGCCAGGATTTGGCTGGCTCTGCCTTGTCACATCCACCAGCTGTTTACACTACAGGGAAGCCTGGAAGTGCCTCTCAGCAGGTCAGCCAGGGGCAGCATCACCTAGCCAGCTCCACCCAGGCACGTTCCAGAAGCTGCCTGGCAGACAGACTCTTGCCCTGGAATGAAGCCCAAAGGACACAGCAGCCAAGGCAGGGCAGCAAAACCTGATCTTCTCAGGCTGTCAAAGTGGAGGAAGCACTTTTTTGATGATCTCTGCACTAAATGGAAATCTTCTGAAACTCATATTATTCCCCAGATCCCTACCCCAGTAGGTTCAAGGTTCAAAGGGACAACCTGGAGGGAACACAAACCGTGGCTAGGTTGAAGAAAGGCTGGAACATATCAACTGAAGCAACATAGGAATGGCTTCTTAGTGCCCAGAAGGATTTCTGACCAAAATAGAAGAAACACAGGGCAACTTAAGTGCCTGGAGTATCTCATGAGGAGAGGAGCAGCATCCTGCTCTCCTCACTGTGTGCTTTTCATTATTCTTCCCCATTAGGCACAGCACTTGCCATGGGGTCCTCCTGAAGCCAAGGCACTGGCCAGACTGGACTTCCTATCTGCCATAGAACCTTTGTTCTTCCTAAGGAACTTGAGCAGGCCACAGACACCTCTGTGAAGGGAGCAAAAGGCACTGCAAAATTTCAGAAAGTTTTACATAACTGTGAAACCATTTCTCAGGAAGCTGTATTTGTGCCGCCTTTTTATATTTCAAGTCTATCCTTGTTCTCTTATTTTTTTTTTCCCCTCAGTAGCAGCAGCAGTGTACTTAGCCTGGTAAATAATGCATACTGCTCTCACTGCTATGCAGACAGACAAAGGCAGGTAGTGTATCAAAGAATAAAATTGTACAGCGAATTGCAGTGTAATAGCTGTAATTTAGTGCCCTGTGGGCGATACGGAGATTCAGAAAGTATCAGAGACCCATGCTCAGTGCTGACTGACAAGGTGACTGGAGATACAGCACAGTGTTTGACCTTTGGATTGTTTCCAACCTAAGCAGAGCCATAAAAAATTCAGGAGACCATGCTGTCTCCCAGCAAAATGGTTCGTGGGGTGGATAAGTAGACGGATTTTGTGTGAATACACACACAGTATATTTATGTGAGTGCACAGAGATAATTAAACACTGATCAAGACCCAGACTACTTATATAACAGAAATGGCTGGGGAAGCTAGGGGTGTATCAGGGTTGTTTTTTTATTGTCTGCTTGCAAGAACCAGAGGAAGTCTTCATTAGGGCACCAGCTGGATCCCAGGAAATCTCAATTGATTTCACATGCAGGCTAGCAGCTAATGATGTGTGCGTGTGTCTGTCTGTCTGATTTCAGCTCTTTGGTCATCTCAGACTTAGGGGCATTCAGATTTCTTGCCAGGTTCCCATTTCTGGAGCACTTGTCTCCACCAATCACCCAGTAAGTCATTTGAAAAAGCAAAAATTATAGCATGAGAAATAATGCTATTTTCAGTCTCCCGACTAGCCTCATGATCAGAGGCAGTGAGCCGCACGTTCCCTTGGAGCTCAGCAAAGACCTGGAAGGATCTAATCACTCTCCTTCTACCTAAACAAGACAAGAGCATACAGGAATGCACAGAGCTGTCACCTCCCATTTGCAGACATCTTCACGTAGCAGCAAACTCCTTTCTTCTCCCTCCTCAGGGAGCCTGAAGCACCCCCTGTCCGTACAAGCCTCTCTCCCATTACCCCAGGGAAAAAGAGAAGCAAAGGGTCAACTCATGTTCTCCCATGCGTACAGGGGCCTGATGACCACCAGGATGAACAAGAGGAGCTTTGAAGCAGGAGGGTGACTGGGAAAGACAGTGCTTAGCATAAATATTAGGCACTTTCTTTTCAAAAAACATCTCACTGTCCAGAAAACCACAGGACACATTAGAGGACAAGTCCTTCACTGTCCCTGCAGATGAGGATGGACTCAGTCTGACTGCACAGCAAGGGGCATGAGCCAGGGAATACATTTACATGGCTGTCCTGTCTCATAACAACTGACAGCTCTGTTAGGATTGGCCAAGGCACTCAGCAGCCTCTCTGCCACATGACAGGCCTGCAGAAGAGACGATGTGGGAAGAGGTACAGATTTGGTTTCTCCTGCCCCTGTCAGCAAGACTACAGAATCCTTGAACACTTCACTACTCTAACAGCACCTGGAACCTTGTAGGACAAGTTCCCCATGGGATCTGGATAGAGAATATCGCGCTTTTGACAAACAGCAGATATGACTCAGCGTCCTCATGCCTTTTACAGCACTGTCATCTGAAACGGGAGATCTTAATGCCCCTGGGACAAGGAGATGGGGGAATGCCACAGAAAAATTGAGCAGAAAAGTCAAGATGGGAACAGAAGAGAATTTGCCACCTACCCATTATTTCATTTTAGACAGGCAAGGAAGTAGAGCAGGTGAGAATGGGGTGAGAATGCAGTGACAAGGGCAGGAATGAGACACTGTGCACCAGATGACTGAGCTAGAAACCAGACACCCAGCACAGGACCACAAACGCAGTGTGTGAGCTCTGCATCACCAGACCAATCTTGTCACCCCAAATCTCTGCAGCCTACTTGCCAAGTAAGTACTTTCTGGTTCCCTGGAGCCTATTCAATGGTATAAATCTCCAAGAAAGGTTCTGAACATAGCTGAGGGACCCCAAGTTAAAAACACTGCTATAAAGCCAAGTCACCCAATTTTGAACTGGCAGGGGAGCCCAGTGGGTTCTCCTCAAGAGACTCTTCAAGACCCCTCAAGCACATCAGAAGCAAACTTGTCTGGGGAAACTGTGATGGCCACGTTTTCCCTCCCCTGATACTTGGCAAATGTTAAAGGCAGGGCACGCTGTTCTGCTCAGCCATGCCCTGATTCAGCAATGCACAGCTCCCCGTGACTTTCTCGGCAACCAGCAGGACTCTGTACTGCCTCTGCATCACGCTGCCTGTCTCTGTGATGGATGCACCTCTGCTGGCTGCAGAATAAACTCAGGCACAGGGTTGTGGCCCCAATAACACAGCACTTCATAAAGCTGCTTGGGTCTCTCTCTCTGTTCTCAGATATTTATAAGGGACCCATCCCCACAATATATCTGACCACTTCATACTCAGACGCATTTTTTTTCTTGTAACTGCGCTCTTATCCTTGCTCAATAGATAGAAACCATGCCCACACAATTTCTTAGATCCTCAAGATGATGCAGTGTGGTTTGGGGAGGACAGCAATACTTTCATAAAGCATAGAACACAAATGACTGAGACAGGCCCAAAAGAATGCCCCCAAACTGGTACCTGGCATAACAACACTTGGGCTGACGTGCTGGGGGGAATGGGCAGAGACTAAAGCAGAAGAGAATCTCCAATTTCAGTAATCCATCTGGGCAAATCTGTACCTCTGTTTCCAGGTCTGCAGAGTGGGACACATCCACTGGACCCATGAAACCCTCTTAGATCACATCTCTAAAACCCATTGCTCCAGTTCTCCTGCTTCCTCCACATTAACAGTACGATTTGGAGTTCAGCTTCATTCAGCATCAAAGCAAGATCTGTGATTACACTGTGCCTGCCTCTGTGAAAAGCAGGACTCCATCTGTTCCCACCACAATTACTGCACTGCACAGACAGACGAGATCTTGCGTGAGGCACACAACTCCTCAGAGCCCCTCATGTTTGACCGAGTTGTGTATGACACGGGCTTTCATCCAAACAGAATCTATTGATGAGGGCAGGCATTAGCCTGAACTACAGAATCCCTTCTTGGTCCAACTCTGCATTTCACCGATGCCAGCTTTGTCTCCGGTAGGTTGTTTTGATTAATTTCATTTAATTAATTCTATCATCTCAAGCTGTTCCCAGAATCTGTGTGAAGCCCATCAAGGTGGAAGCAGAGAACATGATGCACACAAACTGAAGATGCAGTCCATTGGATTCTCAATATTTATCTTCCCAGAGGAAAAAAACACCCCACACTACAGAAGCATCTTTCAGACATCTGAAATCTGACAGTGCTTTTTGTTCCTCTTCTGCTCCCTGGTGGCATTTAGTTCTACTATCTTTGCTGGTAGGGGCAAACATGTCTGCACTGGAATTTTGGTCCCCTGGTAATCATTGCAAAGAGGCAATTTCATCCCTGCTTATAGAGCTTCAGGAGACGGCAGGGGGCTTACATGTTGGTCCTACAAGAGGGAACTAGGGAATAATTAAGCTCCATAGCCCAGTTCTAGCTCACGGCACCTCTCAGCTTGTTGTCTGCCTCGTTTGCACTTAGTTTTTGTTTCCCCCAGTAGGTCAATACACAACCTCTGCCCCAGAGAAATCTTCTACTTATTTCAATGTGTTAGGAGTCATCATGTCCCAGGGATTCCCCATTCCTGGCTGCCTTCAGCATCAAGATGCTTCCCTCCATCTCTTCACAGGTGCAAGTATATGGATAGAGGCCAGCTGACCCTGCCTGCTCTCACCTCTGCTTTTCCCTGCAGAGAGGCTTCTCCATTGACACAGCACAGTGATTTCCTTCCTTCTGTGCTCCCAGTGCCCAGCTGCATGTGGTACAGCAGGGCTGGGAGGGGAGAGGAGACATGGCATCGGGCTAGAGCTGGACACTCACTATGCTGCGGGACACCTGTTCTCAGAAGGTTCCTGGAAGGCCTCCTCCTGTCTCATGGTCCATTCAGACATTGCCTAACAAACTGGGGAAGGATGTGCTTGGGACACAAAGGGCTGCTCCCCATGGTATGGCCAAGCATAAGAAGTCAGGCCCCTGATTCAGTGCTAGCCCAGCTATTTCATTGCTGTGAAGATTGGGTCAGATACTGCCTCACATCAATAAAGTGAGACATCTGGCCTCAGCTTCCTCTCAGACTTGTCAGAGGACTGATTCATTTGTCCTCACAAAGCACAGTGAATCTTGCAGATAGAGAATGCAAAAAGAGGTAGGAAGGTAGTAAATCAGGAGTGCCCAGGAACATTGTCCTAGATACATCCTGTAAACTAGCACCAAATGGCTCACATCCATATTATTAAACTCTCTTCACCTCTGAAACCATGACCTCATTGAACAGCCCGTTGGGAATGGTCCTCTGCCTATAACTCCCAAATCATGCCTGGAAATTGTCTGGGACAAGTCCTAGTGGGACCAAATAAAATCATGCCAGGGGTATGGTGACACTTAAATCTGATGATTGAGTCTGTATTCTAAGAACGTTTCCTGATGCTGCTTAATTTACTAGTAAAGATTTAATTACTAGTGAAGACTTAATGTCTGTTCTATTAAATTACCCTCAAAGTCAGCACTGCCCTGATAAAAATCAGCAAGTGTCCCTAAACCTTCCTGAAAACTTTGATTCCTCAGTCATTACCTTCCCATCTCCTCAATAAATGTGGAAAAATTATTAAATAATCAATCTGTTATCACTTAAAGATAATCAGGTAATACGAAAAAAGCCAGCAGAGATAAAGCCAAGAACAAATCATGTAAACTGTTTAGCTTTCTTTGTCACAGTAACAGAAATAGTAGAGAGAGCAAGCCCACAAAGGCAGGCTATCCTGAAGTGCAGTAAGGCTTTTTGAAACAATATTTGTCATAGGTGTGCATTCTGAAACTAGTTATCAGTAGTTTGTCATCAGATCAGGAGGACTTACAAAGTCAACTGGTTTCCCCAGACTTGGATAATCAAATAAAGAATATTTGTAAAATGCATAGTTGGCCTCGAGTCTGTAGGATCATGCAAGACAGAAGGCACAATAGGGGAAAAAGAGATTTGGCAAATTGGAAAAATAACTCACATTCAGCCAGCTAAAATTTCATAAAACTGATGCAAAATAATGAACTGAGAAGGGTAAGAAATTAAATGCACCAGTAAAGAAATGGGCAACACCTACCTAGACTTCAGCACTGAGGAAACATTGAGGAGTTACAGGGCTGTGAACCAAATATGAATTGCCATTGTGAAAGTATTGCATTAAAAGACAAATTTCCTTCTTGGCTGCATTAGTAGGGCACACTGCCTATAAGACAAAAGGGATAATTTTTTTGCTTTCTCAATACACCCAAGTTAGATAGGATTGGTCTAGCTTTGGACTGGACACAGGTAACAAACAGTGTAAGAGGTGCAAAATGCATAGGGATGGAAAGCAGAGGACCGAGTCTAACAGGAACAAAACAGAAGAGGGCATATGATAATGAACCTCAAATACACAAGGTTGTTAGAAGATGCCGATCAATTGGTCCTCACGTGTGCTGAGGCCAACATGCAACAAGCTCAATTAGGTTACAGAGCAGAGGCAAACCTTCCCTGCTACCAGTCAATGAGCAGTGTAACAGGTGCTGAGGAGGTGGCAGCATTCCTGCTGTGTTAAGCACAGGAATGGCAAACACCTGCTTGGGTGGCATCAGTGTATCTGATCCAGCCTCTGGGCACATAGTTGAAGTGTCTCTTGCATGTTCCTTTTAAGGCTGATAGTTGTGGATTTTTAGTTTCTAACACCACTTTGTCACTCATTTTGGCTGCAAGAATGCAGTAGGAACAGCATAATCAGAGACACTGAGCAGGGTCTCACCAGGACCATATCCGGTCTCATTACTGGATATGTTATTTAGTGTCCACCTGTACATCATCACATCCTGCACCTCCCTCTTACAGGCTTTCTGTAACACCATCCCATTCCAGAGCCTACTAAAAACTATTTCATTATTTTCCTCCCAGGTTTCTGGCAGGAGGTGTGTTCCATAATACGATTGCTCACAAAGCCAAAAAACTTTTGATTTCCAGCTTAGATATGCATGTTGACAGTAGCAGCCGCTTAATATGGAGTAGTTCAAATGCATACTCTTGTCCGTGAATATTCCAAGACACGGAAGCTGATGTCATTGCATGTGGAAAACTTCCAGTTCTGTTCTTCAGGTTTCAAGAAGAAAAATATTATAAATTTGCAGAGGAAAAGGAAGTTTTTCTTTCTTGCATTAGCATGCAGATGACATGAATAACGTTACGTAGGAAATGAAGGCATAACAGGGATGGATGAAGAAAAGGTGTTAGCTGAGGGGCGAACCATGAGACACAAGATCAGGTAACAGGCATAATGAGGTTGTCAGTTTGATGATTCAGGAGTGCCAGGAGGAGTAAAACACGAATTGAAAACTGCTGTTTGCAATGGTGGGAATGGTGGCTCACTTGTGAGAGAGGAACCAGTTCCCCTTTTCTGTCTTCCCAAACGATGTAACAACAAAGGTCACAGTCGTCTGCCCGCAAAATGGAGTATGTTTGTCTCTCCGTGGAGAAGTGTATGTGAGAATTGACAGTCCTCTCCTGAATCAATACTCACCTTTGTGAAGGAGAAAATGCTTTCTGTTGAACTAATGGCTATTTCAGCCCACTGTAAATCATAACAGATGGGTTTCTTCAAACCTCTATGCATTTTTAGATTGTATTTACACTCACTAATCAAGTCTTCGGTCTAAGAGGGGAAAAAATAACATTCTCCCACTTTTTCATTTTCTCTCTCCCCCTGACAGTGTGCTTCCCCAGGGCTGCTGGCTGGGTGCTATTCAGCTTCTTTACTGCCTTCAGACTAGCTGCTTCTGCTTGGAAAGCAGTTATCTCACAGTGTCTCAGCTTGGAGGTGGGAGTGCTGGCTCCTCTGGGTTCAGAAGTATAGGTTCTGTTACACAGAGTCAAGTTCCACATTGGGAAGCAGAAGAGTATAGCTGTCCGTCATTTTTCTCCAGACATAAAACGAGAGTGATGCTGTTACCAACACATGCCATCTCACACAGTAAAAATGAAGGGGGGAGTGGTGGTGTTTGAAAGAAAAATGAAACACACTAATTAGGTATCAGTATGATCAATGCTTGTGTGACACACATCTGCACTCCCACCATTCTAGCAAAATTCCAGTCAGCAGAGGGTATTTAGTCAAAATAAAAATTCAGTCTGTATGTCTAATAAATGTTGCTGCTGCCCAGCCTTCCTTTTTTGCCAGCAAATAGGGCTGCTGCTTTCTGTCATGTAGCAGCCATGTCCTACCCCGAAGATAGATGCATTTCAGTGGTGTTTTTTTTTTTTTTTTTTTCTTTTTTTTTAAATACAAGATAGCAGTGTTTCATAAAAAGCTTCCTTGGTCAGAACAAGTGTTGTCACGCATATGTAACATCATGATTAGCATTTTGCACTGAACTGGATGGCATGCACAAAGTGCTATCTCCAGGTAGATCACACAGCCAGCTTTTCCTCAGCTGCTTTAGCACGACTCTAGCATTTAAATAGGAAGCCCCAAGGACAATCTGAATAAGACAATCACTAGAATCAATTAGGTTGGAAAAGACCTCTGAGTCCAACCTGTGATGAAATACCACCATGTCATCTAGACCACAATACTGTGATCCACATCATCTTTTCCTAAACACCTCCAGGGGTGTAGAGGGTCACCACCTCCCTGGGCAGCCTGCTTCAATGTTTGACAACCCTTTCTGTGAAGAAATTGCTCCTGATGTCCAAAAAAATTCTAATTTATCCCAACACATCACAAAGCAGCCGTTCTGGGTTTGCCTTGTGTTTCCGAGGTTGCCTTCCTCCTGAGCGATCCCCGACGCCCAGCACTACAAGACATGGAGCGGCCAGGAATGCGCTGGCTCCACTTGCGGAAAAACCAACCGATCACTTCGGATCTGCCCACACAGCACTCGGGGAGCCGGGCTCTCTGAGGGGTGGAGAGGCAGCCCCAGCCACGACCATGAATTCCCAGCTCAGCTTCCCAGCCCGCCGGTCCTTCCCCAGCCATCCCTCATCCGCTAGCACTAGAGAGGGTAGAGCGGGATGCGGGCAGCACCGGCACAGCGCGGGAGGCACCGCTCTGGCTGCCGCTCGCCCTCGGCTGTGTCGGACCCAGGCCGCGGGGGCCCGCAGGGCCAGCCCCCGGGCCAAGGCCAGCCGCAGCCCCGGGGCCAGCGGCCCCACGGGCACACCCAGGCAGCGCCGCCCTCCCCGCCATGGCCCCCGCCCAGCCCNTGAGCGACGGCGTGTGGCGTCCTCGCTCCTGCCGAGCCCTCGAGCCGGTGCCGTGAGGGGCGGTGGGTGTGTGTGCCCGTGGGGGTGCCGAGGCGGGCCGTGACCACCAGCCCCTTGTGGGCGTGCGGCGATGGAGGTCAGGCGTGTGCTGCTGCTTCTTGAGAGGAGCCCAGTGGTAAACCAGCATGCGAGGGGCCTGTGAATTACAGCGAGGAGAAAAGGGAAGGGCTGGGTTTTAAGAGTATGCCTCCCTTCTAAAGCTGCCTTTTTATTGTTGTGCTTGGGTGTTTAGTCTCTCCCTCACTGGAGATTCCGCCTGTGCCATGTGCTTGAGGATGACTCTTCTTGAGCGGGGAGGTTGGAGCAGATGACCCACTGTGGTCCCTTCAAACCTTGCCCATTCTGTGATTCTGTGATCTCCTGGGTGGCAGGAGGGCTGCTGGTAAGCTCTGTTGAAGCTTTGTATTTCTGTTAACAAACCGAGTTGTGGTAGCTAAGGTCTCTCTGAAGCATAACATCTTTCTGGCTCCTGCACTTGAGTCCAGTGTTATCTGGACTCAAGTCTGTTCCAGTCTGTGGGTTTTGATACTGTGGGGACAGCAAATCCTGAATGTTCTTCACAAATGGCTGACATGGGACAGAATTCATTCAGTGATTCTCTGGTCACCTCTCTGCCCTGAAGTCTTCTCAGGTGAGCACATGCACAACAGACCAAGGTAACTAGAATGGAAAGGTCAGGGAAATAGCAGGGCGTATCATATATGTGTCATCAGCTAGTAACATAAAGGTGAGTGTCACAGAATCCTTCGACTGGAGGGGACCTCTGGATATCATCTCATCCAACTCCCTTGCCAGGGCAGGGTCACCTAGAGCAGATCCCACAGGAACATGACCCCATAGATTTTGAATGTCTCCAGAGAGGGAAGTCCCACAGCCTGCCTGAGCAGACTGTTGCAGTGGTTTGCCACCTTTTTTGTAAAAAAGTTTTTCCTCACATTGAGATGGAACTGCCTGTGTTTTAATTTATGAGCGTTGCTCCTCATCTTGTCACTGGGCACCACTGAAAAGAGTTTGGCACCAACCTCTTCACACCCACCTTTAAGAAATTTTTATGTATTGATGAGATCCCCTCTCATCCTGCTGTGTGGAACGGGAGTTCAGTTTGTGGTTTTCTGGTGTGTTTCATTGGTTAGGCTTTCATTAGAGAAACAGTTCTGGGCACTCTAACCCAAATACAACCATCAGAGGGAGTCCAGAGGGGTGTGGTGTCTGTCCAGGCTTCCTTTGGTGAGCCTACCAGAGAGAATTGAACAGTGATTTTTATTTTTTTTTTCGTAGTTGTGGTTTGAGAGGTGGCAGACAAAAAGAGTTGAGATGGTAAAGTCTACCTTACAAAAAGAGGTGGCAAAATGGCTCAGCCTGTTAGGGACCTGCTGTTCACAGAATGAAAAGGGACTGATTTTAGCTGCCACAGAAAATTTTTGCAAAGTGTTTGAGGACTTGCAGCTTTAGATTAGGTTTTGGGGGGTTTTTTTAGAAGTTTTCGTGATGGAACATACTAGTTTTGAAAGGATTGTGGAGCTATTCTTTTTTGTGCGTTACAGGTGAAAATCTCTGTGCAAAGACACTACTACAAGATAAAATTCTTTCCACTTGCAGTGATGAGAACACCACTGAAGAGAGGTTAGGGAGGAAGAACAAACCAATCCCTTTAAGCCAGAGGAAGAGAAGGCTGTGTTTCAGTTTGCATGACAACCAAGATACTTGATTCATAATTTAAACTTACTCTGTTCAGTATTACCTTCTGAGCTGTTATGATTGCAAAGAAAACTTTCCAAATGAGTCTTAATATGATGTGATGCATGACTAACTTTGAAAGGCCTCATCTAGGCAGAGTCATGCTTGTTTAACTGAAGTCATGACGCTAAATGAATACAATTTTCTATATGGACACTTATCAGATTAGCTTGCACTTACAAATTACAGATGTAATTGATATGATCTGGTTTAAATAGATATAAATGGGTCTCCAAAATGTTGTGGTGATTTAAATTCATGCCACTTCTTTCATACAGCTCTAGTCTTTTGACAGGCAGCCCTATTGACAATGCTGAGCTGTATAGGACTTGCTTGAGGAAACTCATCAGGAAAATGAAACTGGCAAGGCTGGTCCATTTCGTACCAAAATAGTGAAAATTGAATTAAATGGAAGAGACTAACCACAGATGACCAAAGGTGTGGAGAACTTCTATGCAAGAAACTACCAAGCATTCCAGATCCTTTTAAGCTAGAAAACATGACTGCAGGGGACCCAGTATAGGTCTACATCCTCTGCATGCTATTTGTAGCTTTAAACAAAGAATAAACATACACTGTCAATACAAAGTTAGGGCTATCAAATGAAACCAGCAGCTGACAAGCTCAGAACAAACTGGAGGGGTTGGTTCTTCCCATAACCTGCTGTGAAACTTCTTGCCAAAGGATATTGTAACCATTAAAAATATGCTTGTGGCTCAGGTAACAACTGAAAAAAAAATCAGAGAAGCAGAAAAGTGCATTAAACTAAAGGCATTGCCTGAGCAGCAAAATGTCAGGTGTGTATTTCTAGAAAGTATTGCTACATGTGTTGCTGCTTCTGACAAGGCGGTGGCTGATCAGTGTCTATGAAAGAGCATAAAGAATAGGGAAAAGACTGACACAGTTCTTACTCAGTAAAGCTGTTCTTGCAGAAGTTTTCCAAAATCTGGCTCACGTGTTCTGTGGTTGCATCTGTGTGGTCCTGCAAAGCCACTGGTCTGGAATGAGGCAGGGTGTGCTGACTAGCGAGATGGTCCCTCCAAGGAGGAGGTGTAGGTAGGATCCAGCCCTTCCTCCTTTAGCAACAGACAGAGTTGTTCTGCAAGGAGTCGTCTTAGACTTTGCTGGTGGATCATCCTCTGCTGTGAATACCTTGTCTGGTAAATATTTCCAAGCACGCTATGGGCGAAATGTCTGTGAAATGATTTTCCAGCGTGCAAAATGATTCCAAGAACATGGAGAAAATGGAATTGTGTCCATGAACAGCAAGTTAGCACTTGAATTTAAACAAAATTTGTCTCTGCTGGACTGATTTTAATAATCCAGCCAAATTTGTGGATGCAGGAACCATTAATTCTTCTGTGAAGGAACAGCTCAAGTGTGCTGGCAGGTGACAAGGCATGTAAAGACTGCTCAGGGAAGGATTTTTTTCTTTGCCCCCATCTCTTCAGTTGGCTTTGATCTGTTTTATGAGGGTCAGAAGATGAAAACCTCATTACCTAATGCTGTTGGATGTCGACGTGTGTGTGATATGGCTCTTTGCCAGTATCTTAATTAGGGAATTCATAAAAGCAGAGGGTGGATGCCAGTTCTTGAAAAGCACTTTTAGCCTTTCTGCTGGAAAGAAAGCTTTCATTAATTCGCTACAAAATGTATTAAATGGAATCCAGCTCCATTCTATAAGCGAAGCTGCTTCTTTTTCACTTCTCTCTTTGTCTCTGCCATTATGTGAGCTATTTTGGGCTCCCTGCCCAAGATGGTCCCAAAAAATGGAATTTGTAATGTAAGTCAGTTTGGATTGAAATCCTTTCCAGGTCTCTCTGGTTTAAAAGGGTTTCCAGATCATGAGCAAGTGTTGCCAGAATTCAGCAAAAACAGCTGAATGCCTTATCATACCTGTGGAGCAAAGGAGGCATCTCGTCTTTGATCCCTGTGTGCATCCAAAGCTGCTGGGACTTGACTTTCTGGAGTGTGGCCTGAGGAGCTTCAGAAGGGCAGCTTTGTGTGCCCAGATCTGCTGCCTGGATGTGAAGCACATGTTTCACTCCCCCTTTTTAACTGGAACTACTTAAAGATGTTGCTGTGAGTGAAGTCCGGCATCCCTGCTACCATCTATGTGAACCTGAGGGGCTGTCCTGTGAGCTTTCTGCTTGCTGCCTTTCAGCTCTGTCCCAGAGGATCCCCTTCAAGGAAAGGAGAGCTAAACGGAGGAAGGGTTCATCCTTGCAACTTAGGAGGCACGGTGCTGATTGCCACTAAAGAGATAAGGCAGTGTGAAATGCAAGAGTGGTTCAGCTAAGTGAGCTTGGCTCTTTGTTTTCCTGTGGGCTTCCAGTGTGCCCAGGTATGTACCCCAATTAACCTCATGTATTATTTAGTAGGAGGGAAAACGTTCCATCCACAGGAAGCTCAGGTGAGCATCTGCTTCTAGGATTGCTCTCCTGGGGAGCTGGCTGCAGCAGGGAATCACAGCAAAGCCCTACAGATTTTCTTGTGCTACAATTTTACAGACTAAGCCCCCCTCCAGGAGTTTCCTCAGCAGCCCAGAGAGTAATCAGTAGTTCCCAGGCATTCCTCTTGATTTTTCCCTGTGCTTATTTTCTGTTTCTGTCTTTATTTTGTCCTGCAGTGAAGAGTTACTTGGATGGCTGAGTTGCCGAGAGACTCCTGGCTTGCAGGAGCAGATCCTAAATGCCAAGCAAGACAATGGCATTGACATATCAAGATAGTGCTCTGCCCATAGTTTGGGTCGGTGTCTGAGGCTTCTTACTCAAATGATCTGCCTTCAGGAGGCAGATTATATTGTCTTAATTTATAAGTGGGGAAACTGAGGCACAGTGAATAGATAACATCAGTGAATCCTCACTCTTGTCCTTCCTTGCAATGCCTAATAACCCAGGCTAGCTAGAACAAGTAGTGAGATTCTGAAAGAAAAGTATTTTGTTCATTCAGCAATCTGTTCCTCCTTCCTTGCTTTTTTTTTTTTTTTCTGGTTATTTTTTATCCCTTGTGCCCCTAGCTCAGCACAGCTGATGGTGCAGTTCTGGGGCATGTGGTTTATTAGCAAATTATTGCTCTCCAGCAGGGGACCCAAACTTGGGTTTTGATTTAAGAGCAGTAAAACCAGTTGAAACTTTAAAGTATTATATGGAATCTGGAGATTTTTAGTCAGCAGAAAGTAAAAGCACTGACAAAGTTGGGCAGAATATACTCTTGTTAAGTCTCATGAAATGAGCGAAGTATGGGCAGAGAATGTACTAGTGAGAGCAACTGCCAGCTAAGCAGGAGGAGCAGGCATGGAGGAGAGGATTGGAGTGCAGTAGCATGATCATTTAGTGTTGGGGTTGGCAGCTGACTACCTACGGCTCTCATTAATTCATTTAGGTATTATTTAACATTATTTTAAAATGTATTTCCAGAGAAGCCATGGTGCACTATAATAATTTACCAGGCTAAGGAGGAGCCAGGTGACACATACTAAAGCATCTTTTCCTGTGTGTGTGCATAAGGGTTTCCAACAGTTAAGGGAGCAGAAATGGCCACTTGCAAATGGTCAGAACTGGTGAGGGAGATGGTAACTCTTAAATTTGACTGGACCAACGCCCCACCTCTGCTGTACCACACTCTGCTATTAAGTTAACTTGTTGATAAGTGTGGTCAGAGCTGGCCTGGGTGAAGTCCTTTCTTGGCCCTGAAGCAGACTGGGGCAATGCATCATGCTGACTGAGTTGTAGTGGATGACATGGCAATGAGCAGCTGCAGTTAACATTCTTAACTGGCACAGCTGGAAATGGAGGAGGACAATTATCTTCATCCAGGCAAACCTAAACATTGCCAAATACAGAAGTGCTGTTCCCTGAGCCTTGGGATCAGGTAATATGCCTTAGTACTCCCCTTGGGCTCAGGAAGCTGGGCATGTGCCTCTGGGGAGTTTGGCGTCTTGAGCACTGGCAGAGTTGCCTAATAATCCAGGACTTTGAAATTGCTATCTGACAAATCAAAGATTTATTTGAGCCTTGTTATATGTGTCCCCCTCCCCAGCTCTGCTGAGCTCCTTCCAGGCTATTTAACTGACTGGTTAAACTTCTTTTCATGATCTGCTTTATGTCAAGCGTTTTCTCTCCCGTCCTGCTTAGTTATAATGTTTGCCTGCCTTTCCTGAGCAGAAGGTGTGAGATTGTTAATGAGCTCATTAACAGGAGCTGATCAGAACAGAGCTGATCCCAAAGCAGCAATAATTAGGGATCCCTACCTTTGATTTTGTTTCCCTTATTACGGTTTATGAGTGTGTTTGTGCTCTGGGCTGCCTCTGAGGCTGGTGTCCAGGCAGCACCTTTACCCGGGACTGTGCTGCCTCTTAGTGTCCGGTGTGTGAAGGCTCACACCACAGGGAGGCCGTGCTGCCAGCCTTGGCCTTCCCTGGAGAGCCAGGCGCAGCAGGAGTGTTGCACTAAGGAGCTCAAAAGAAAGGTCATTGCCACCTTAGTGCACCGAGGCTGTTTTCTTTCAGGCTAGGCTGTTGTGCATATATTGTCTGATTAGTCCCACTGTTTCCCTGCTGGAAGCAAGCTTGAAAGACAAAGTTTTCCTTGAGATGTCTACGCTGTGGTTGCCAGGCAGAAGAGAGGAATGATTCCCAGAACTGTTGCCCATGGTAGGGGGATTCCCTCCTGAGGAATTCCCTCCTTGTTTGCACACAAGGAAATCAACCCTCCTGTGCTTTCCTGTGGTTACTCCCCTCCACAGGAAGACACAGGGGGGGCTGTTGGGGTACTTGATGAAGAGACACAAGGAGATAACCAATGTTTTTCCACACGGAAACATGTTGCTGCCAACACTGGTACAGGTTGAAGGAGGCAGTGGCGAATGCTCTCTTGAGCATACTGTGCAGATTCTTGTTGCTGTTGTAGATTTATCTGGGTAAAAGAGACTGGAGGTATCCCTTTGTTCTCTCTTCACCCAACCAGACAGCTGAGGGTGCTTTGTAGATTTCTGCATCCCTTCACAATGCAAAATCAAGACCCTGTCCCTCAGGTTTTGGTTTAGGCCAGTGTCTCTCTTTTTATCCTCTAATTGCATAAAGATACCTTAGATCACACCTTTGCTTGTGGACCCACATGCAAAGAAACGAGAACAGGCTGGAACAGGATCAGATCCTAGCAAAAGGGTGCTGGCCTGTGTCACACAATAGGCAGTGTCAGGGCCTGTTTGGCTGTGTCTGGGATGATGATGTTACAGTTGTCTGGGCTAGAATACTGGTTGATCTGGGAGATGATGAGCTCTCTGTGCTGTGATCTCTACACAGATCAGTGGTTTTTCCCTTGATTTGGGGAGGAAGAGTGGTTGAGCTGCCATCTGAATGGGAATGAGTCCTTGTAAGCTGGGAGAAGAAATGATGGTGACTGGTATGGTGTTTTTCAGATTGATGGACTGGAGGAGAAGCTGGCACGCTGCAGACAGAGCATGGAAGAAGTGGATCTGAAGCTGCGCAGGGAGAAGCTCAGCCCCGAAGGAAGGTATTGCTGACCATCTCCTTACACAGCTGTGTATGTGCACTTCAGCTTAGCTGTCATCCTGCTGCAGGACCAAGCAAGGGCTCTTGAAGGGGTGGGAGTGTGTGATTTCCCCATGACAAGACTCTTCCCAGAGCTTGGAGTTTTCTTGGGGAACTTGCCTCTGTGAGAAGTGCAGTGATACAGAGCGAGCTGTCTCTTATTAACAGCCTGACTCCAACCTGTGCCACAACCAGACAAGCAGTGCCTGAAACTTGCCAGTTCATGTGCAGATCTGGCTCCTGGCCTGTTATGAACCTGCTCTGTGAGTCTGGCAAAGGTTTTCTGCACGCTGCTGCTCAAGCCTTGCTGAAGCCACCTGGGTTCAATCAGGGAGATGTGCAGCAACTGCTACCGAGGGCCAAACCAGGCTGGGATTCAGCTGCAAAAGCAGCTGAGGGAAAGTATCTGTGTCTGTGTTGCTAATGTGTCTGGATGTAGGGATGCATTGATGCACTGGCTTTTCTTGGGAAAGCTAAGAGGGACAATTCCCCTGAAACCTGTGGCTGTTGTAGAGGCAGCAACTGCTGGCTTCTAGAGCTGGGACGCAAGCAAGGACTTTGGCCTGGATTTTGTAGCAAACACAGGCAGAACCTGCTGTTTCTCTTGAGGGTGGGGCAAGAGATATTAGATCTCTCGGGTGATTCTCAAATCTCTCTGCTTGAGGACATTTTTTTTAGTCAATAGCATTCTCTGCTCTGTTCCTAGCAAAAAAAGGCTGGGAAGCTCAATCATAGGCCCAGGGAGGGGTCCTGATGATCCTGATGTTTGCTCTACAGTACTGTCCTGTTGAACCCTATTAGAAATGATCACAGCAATAGTGATGTCTCCGTCCCCTAATACTTACCAGGCTCAGTTTAACTTCTTTGTTAAACTCTCCTTTGCACTCCTCTCTTCTCCTTTAGTGGAGTTTTATATCCGCACCCATATTCAGGCAGGGTCCTGTCTCTTTCTGTCCCTCATCTCTTTAGCTCCTCATCTCAACAATCCTTTTCTGGCCTAAATTCTCCTTGCTTAGTGTCTATATTCTTTATATGGTACTTAGGTGGCCAACAATCAAACCTACAGTTGTGATAACTTGACAGGATGGGATATATGATGGTTTCTGTCTGAAATATAGGCCCTAGAGCACAGAATTATGAATTAGGGTTCTTGGGGGTCTTCTATGAATTTTACAGCTTTTATGGAAATAGAAACAGAACTTCCATCGTCCTATTCCAGACCCTTTGAACAACCCTGGAGGGAAGGTACCATGATCAAAATTACCGATTCAGTGTATAGCACACAAAGAAGAGCTCTGCTTTTGCACTTTGAAGTTCAGTTGTCATGGTTTCTTCATGCCTCATTCTCAAAGCTTCTTCCCTTGACTCTCTTCACAAGGCAAATTTCTAAGTAGCAGCTCAGTCATGTTTGTAAATCCGTCTTCTCACTTCCTCCTGGCTGCTCTCCACCTTGCCTTTCCTCAGTTTTCTTTAAGAGCCCTTTCCACTCCTGCTGCTCCTGACGTAGCCTGCTTTCTTGCACTCCCTTACATTTAACTAGCTGTACACATAGATTTGGATCTTTTTCCTCCTACAGGTTGTTCTTGCTGTGCCCCAAGGGGAACAACAAACTCTGTTACACTTGCTGCCTTCTCTGAACCAGGAGATAATTTATTAGTGCATGTTTATTTATGTGCACAGTCTGAAAGAACTGACCGTGTCCTCACTGCCATAATAGAAACACTGGTGCTTTCAGGAATTCTATTTTGGGTTTATATGTTAAGCTGTATATTAATCATCTTGTGCAGTTTAAGACAAGGGCTGGGTTGGCCTTAGTCTTTAATTATGAGTCTTCAGTCTATGATGGGTAGTTTAACTCATTAGTACTGGGCTTGGGTTCAGCTTGTTTCCTTGAGTTCACCAATTTCTGTTAATTGGATACCTCTGACANGTGGGATGATGTAATTTTATCAGTCATGCAGTGAGCCTCGATGGCCCATGAACAGCAGATATCCCCTGCAGGGAGGACAGTCTCTCTTCCATCATGTAAGCAAAGAAATAGGCTGTGTTGTGCCTTGCAGGTAATGAACTCCTCTTCTCATTACAGAAAGTCACTGGAGAGAGAGCGAAACTTACTAATGACCAANAAATAAGGACCCTGCCCCATCCCATAGCTGTGTCAGCATTTCCTGCCTCACCTAGGGTGAACTAGAGTAGGGGACTGACCCAAGAGCCCTTTCCAGCTGTTCGCCTACACTGCTCTCCTGAAAGGAGAGATAGGAAGCAATCTGGGGGAAGGAAAAAATAAATTAAAATGCTGCATCTCTTCTCTTGCATATCTGGGTATTTCTAAACTGTCACCCTTGCAGCAGGGAGGGGTGAGGGGCTCATCCTTTGAGCAGATATCCCCAGCAGTGAGGACAG
>VYZR01027006.1:0-23269 GCA_013400675.1 Oxylabes madagascariensis
CTGCCACAGATCGCAGCCCCCCATCAATCTCCTACAATCTGTGAAGGAATAAAGGACATGAGCAAAAAGTCCAAGGAGGGCAAAACTTTTGAGAGGTTCTGGTTTGGGACTACTTGGTCCAGACTGTAGATGGGAAGAACAGGTTATTTCCCCATAATGTTTTGCTTCCTCTGGCTGCGGAGAACTTGCTGGGAAGGTGGAAAAGGCTTGGAGAAGAGCAGGAGGAGGCTGGGCTGCAGTTTCGTCCCAGGCCACTCCCAAAGGAGCTGGACTGAGTCAAGCAGAGGCAAGAGAAGGCAGTGTGTCCAGGGAAAGGCTGTCCTCATCCTGGAGATAACTCCAAGGCAAAGAGAAGGAAAGCACCACAGCTGCCCCTTGTTTGCTGGTCTGCCCCTGGCACAGAAGAACAGCTTCTCACTCTATCTACTGTGCAAGATTGAATGTCAAAATCTAATCTAGTGCCTTATTAATTGCATTTATCATGTACTTTGACCATCTCACACAAAACTTATCCATTCATTTGTCTCTGATGGTTTGACTTGCTCTTAAGAAACCTTTGGAGCTGCTTCAGAAAATGTTTTTCAAGCCGGATATTCTGAGTAATTTCTCCTTAAAACCCAATTAAATCTCCTCAGCCTGCTCCAAGCATTGCCAATGCAAGTGCATGGAATGCAGCTCAATCTGCTCGTTTGTGCTGAGAACGTTCCCCTGGGAATGGACTGGCCAGTGGGTAAACAGAACCAGTCAGGAATGCAGAGCTTGAGCCCAATAATCCAATAAATGCAACAAAGAGAATTAAGACTCGAGTGGATTGGAGATTCATCTTTTATTTGCAATGTTATTCTTGCACACAGGTGTGTACAGGTGCGCGTGCACACTGCGGTGCTCGGAGCTGCTCCTGGTGCATTCCTGGTTTTGGTGGGGAATGGGGTGCCCAGAGAGGATGTGGATGCTCTATCCCTGGCAGTGCCCAAGGCCAGGCTGGACAGGACTTGGAGCACCCTGGGACAGTGGAAGGTGTCGCTGTCCATGGCAGGGGGTGGAATGGGATGAGATTTAAGGTTCCTTCTAAACCCAAACCATTCCATGATTCTATAATTCTATGATTTCTTATTCTACTCCCAAGCATACTCCATGTCCATAACTAAGCAGCTTTCCAGTATGATTAATGGGCCAGATGAAGGCTTTAGATATTCCCTTTTTTCCTAACATACAGTACATTATTCTTTCCTCTAGTATGAGTTCAGAAGGAGTCTTGATGTTTTTTATTCCGGAATTTGTACAGAAGCTTTTCTTCACTGTGAGAAGTTTCAAGTGAAGTTTCAACTGAGATTTTTGCACTCATCAGCATTTCTCAGGTTTGCCTTGAATAACTGAAATGTTGCTGAGAACAACAAATATTGGTTTTGACAGAGTCCCACAAGTTTTGCACACAGTGGATTCAACGCTTATGTCTCAGTTGTGTCAAAAGGTCATTTTAAATTATTTTTTTATGTTTTCTGAAGTTGACAAAACAAACTGAGCACACAGAGACTCAGCAGTAAGAAATTTGGAAATCTGTATTCAGAAGCATCAAATGCATATACCCCTAGAAAAAAACAAGGATTCTTCTGAAAGTAGGGAAATACAATGGCGTAAGGGGACAAGTGTGATTTTTTCTTTTCTATTTTGTGGGTTGCATATCAGGAGGGAGAAATTGGCTAAAAATACCTATACAATTCAGAACAGACAGAAGAGGAAAGATTAAGCAGTGATTATAAGCATGCTGTCTGAAGAATCAGGTCGTGCATACGCTTAGGGTATGCACAGCTCTGTGATCTCACATCACTCCCATTCATCTCCCTTCCTGTTTGTTCCCTTCCTCTGTGTCATCCGGAGCTAAATGGCAGGAAATCTGTGAAAAGGTCTGTCTGCCTTGCACTTATATAGCAACCAATGCAAAGGCTTTCAATAGTGACAAGTTTCTGAATAGTGCTGTAATAGAAGCTCAGCCCTCCTTCTCTGTGTCCCGGAGTCAATACGCATATAGATGAGTGCTCCAGCTCTTCCCCAAAGCACACACACACACTTGGAGTGGCTTGATACTCTCACTTCAATTCTCAGTTTCCTTTCAGTCCTCGTCAGGGGTTCCTTTGTGCTGAGCAGGCCAGATCAGGAGGTGGGCACAGATTTGTAACAGCTGGTGCAGGTCTGGGCAGGGCAGAGCGAGTGCCCTGCTTCATTTAGCCAAGCTCCTCGTCCCCATCAATCCCACCCAAAGGTCACTGCCAGTGCTTTCCCTTGCTGTCTCCCATGGAGAAGAAGGATGTGTGGAAAGGCCTCTGAAACTGCACCAGTAGCAAGTTTGAGTGGATGATTGAATCCACAGTGATGGTAATCGTGGATTTAGCCAAGTGACTGGAATTAATGCGCCATCTGAACAGCTCTGTGAGGTCTGCCTTGATGTTCCTCATTTCAAATGAATCTCTCCAGACCTGAAGGCTGCTTGGAAACAGCTGATGGTGCCCGTAATGAGGATTCCAATCTTCAAGTCCCCAAACTGAAATTAGACATATGTCCTGACATGTTGACATTAATTTGAGCTGTTATAGCTATAATGGGTTTATTTGGCTGGCATTTTTAATAGAATTTCAGGGGAGACAGGCTTTGCTTCATGAGTCAGGTTGGGGAAAGGCCATGAGCAGCCATAATTTCAAAGGTCAATTTGAAAATGCTTTTTTCAACAGGACTTTTCTGAATTGCAAGGTTACTTGAAAATGTGGTATCATAATAGCTGGCGCTGTGGCTGGAAAAAACAGGCTGGGGAACTTCCAGTGGGAATTTCCAGGTATCAGTTTTCAATCCCATCTTGACTCAAAGTGAAAGGCAATAATAAGTAAAGCAATAGAGTAAAAGTGATAGATTCTATTTCCTTTATACAATATTGATGCACAGACCACAAACCCAGCACCAAACTTCAGGTTTCTGCTAAGAAAACTTGTAAGAATTGACTGGAATGAACTGGCTGAGTGTGTTAACCCCACAGAGGAGGGGTCAGTACCTGGTTTATGTGATTTTTGAAACCCATGAAGCAGCTGGATGGGGCTCTGAGCATCCAGGAAATGTCCATGGCAGGGGGCTGGATATGGGTGATCTCTGCCTTGGGCTGCAGTGTAAGATGTAACCAAAAGTGTGTATTCTATTGCCAGTTGTTGAAACTGGTTAGGGAGGAGTTTTCTTTATCTCTTCTATGACCCATCCTCATAACTCCATGGGGGAGGGGGCAGGTGCCTTCTGTTAATGGGCCAGCTGTTAAAACCAGGTGGGGCAGTGTTCTTTATCTGTTCCACCACCCATCCTCCCTCCGGGGGATATCTGCTGTTCAGGGGCCATCCAGGCTCACTGCAGGGCTGATACAATTCCATCAGCCCATGGGGAGATGCTCCACCCAGGGGAGGAGCCCAGCGTTCCCACCTGGATAAAAGCTGAAGTTCAGAACACAGCACAGCCTGTTTGCACTGCATTCCCAGAGGAAGAGCGGACCCATCTCACCAGCACTGCACCTTCAGAGGAAAACTCCACCCTCCTACAGGATCATCTGTGCTCCAACAGAACCACATCTGTCACTGCAGGAGGGCTTGATTGGACTGCTGCCAACACCCTGACCAACAGGGGGTCAGGTGGTGTTCTGACTCTGTCAGTGGTTTCTTTTTTTTTTTTGTTTGTTTGCTTTTTTGTACTACTACATTTTTATTTTTAATTTTCCTAGTAAAGAATTGTTATTCCTATTCCCATATCTTTGTCTGAAAGCCCCTTAATTTCAAAATGATAATAATTTGGAGGGAGGGGGTTTACATTCTTCATTCCAAGAGAAGCTCTGGCTTTTCCAAACCAAGACGTCTCTAAGATCACTTCCAACCCAAAGCAGTGTGTGACTCTGGGATGGGTACGAGGTGACAGGCTGTGGTGACCCTTGTCCCCTGCAGGCAGCAGGGCTGGTGGCTGAGTCAGGGATGATGATGGGGGGCTTTTGGAGGCCATGGAGGAGGGCAGAGGTGTGTGTACCCCCATGGGGACAGCCGTCCTGTGGGCGCCTCAGTCACACAACTCCATCACAAACCACCTCAGCTTCCCCAGGGCAATCGCTTCCAAACACCAGCTGCTTTTGGCAAAACTGCAAATGAGAGGCAATTTCAGTCATGAACATGGCTGAGTTAAAACTCTGTGTTTGAATCGAGGTGAGATGGAGACATTTTCTGGACCGTGATGCTCTGGGGCTGGCAAATAATGGGTCACTTGAGATATAGTGTTTTAGTGATTTAATGTGGAGCACCAGGGGAGGAAAAGAAGACCCCTCAGGGAGAGAGAGAACCCTTGTCCTGACAGTTTCCTTTGAGCAGAACCATTCTGCTTCCTCCACAAACCCCCCTCCCACTGCAGGGACCCCCACAGTGATGGTGAGCCTGTCTGCTGCCCCACACGTCACAGAATGTCCCAAGATGAGCCACAGTTGAGCCAAAACTATTTAGTTTATTAGATATCATTGAAATCTCACAGTCTTTCTAGGGCCATTCTGTGGAGGGGCTGTTTGCCACCATTAAAAGAAACTCAATTTAGGAGAATGCTGGTTTTGAAGGGTAAAATGTCACTGATGGCAGATTTTTAAACTCAGTGCAATTTAGCAGATATTCGATACTTTTATTTCCTTCTGCTGACTTTATACAGTGGAACAGGAGGCGATTTGCAGAGATTAAACAATATTCTGCTCACAAATTAAAATCAATAACTTATTTATAGGGCTGCTGATGCTCCCAGAACAAAACAGGCCTGCCAAGAGGCTGTGAAAGTCCTGAATCAAATGTCATGTATCTCTAGCCCATCTACACAGATGGCTGTCTGTGACTGCAGATATAACACAAGCCACCCAGTCATTCCATCACTTGATAATCACAGTGCATAAATAAATATCATTCCTGAACCAGGCCGTGCTGGTGGTTGCTCTCAGATCTATACACTGCCTGGTTATTTCCCTCATAGATCATTGATAAATTTAATGTTATTCAGTGGGATTTTCCAGGAATCCATTTCTTTTCATGAAAGGGGGTTGGCCAGATGCTAGACTGGGTTTTAAATTTCTGTAGATGCTCAAAAGAGCAATTCACACCGTGGTAAAGGGAGCATGACAGAAGATCGAAGCTCTATAATTATTTTATTCCTATTCCTTTCAGCAAACCACATTCATGTAACTTGATACTGAGTTAAGTCCCTAATTAATTTCTTTTGCACTTCTTTCTGGTCACCGTTCCTCTTCCTTGGGGTGTTTTGGCTCAGAGTGATCTTCATTGGGTCACTGGCACCTCTGGAAGTCTTCACCACAAATCAACTGGGGGTCTGGTCTCAGAAGGCAAATCATTACATCAGAATTGTTTGGAACAATTTTGTCTCTTAGCTGTGAGAGGAATTTCTTGGAAAGGGGAACTGTGTTTTCAGAGAAGTTGTTTCAAATAAGAATCATAAATTGAGGTGATGCTTTAGATGATTTTGATGGGATTTTTATACCTGGGTCTGCAAAAGCTCATCTTTCTTAAAGAAAGAAAGCTATGCTTTTATTGGCCTGAAGAAGTGATAAGTGCTTGAGCATGCAGGCTGTGGTGGGATATAGAAGTCCAAGATTTTAGACTTTTTCTCTCTCTTTCAGTCTGGAACCCCCAGAGCCAACACTTTCTCTGAGTTGTAGCTGAAGCAGATACATATCCAGGTTCTCGTGCATCAGGGCTTTGTCTTTCATTCCCTTTATCTCTGAATATATGGGACCTTTAGGTTTACATATCTGTTCTGAGACTGGTAAAATAGAGTAATTTTCCCATCCTGTTTTCTTCAGAGCCCTGCAGGTTTCTGCCTTTCCTTTTGCCCCCTGTCTTGGTGCACTGGGCAGCCCTGGCACCTGCTCCTTTAGCAGCAGCAGGGCAGGGATGCACAAATCTCCCTGCTCCTGCTGGGAAAATTGAGGGAAAGGGAATGGGAGGAGAGATGGAAATAGATGTGACACAAATTGTCATTTTGCAAAATAACTTTTTACACAAGCACTGCTCTGAATGCACAGTGACACTGTACAGATGATTCTTGGCCTGTTAAATAACAGTTTTCCCCATATTTATTGCTCTCGAGCTGTGCCTGACAGCTTTATTGCATGCAGACTGGCACATTATGAAAAGAAAAGTAAATAGGTCTGTGGAATCATGGCCGCAGTATTCCTGTTTAAGGGGAAAACAACTCTTTGGTTTTACATGTTTGAAAAGAAGAGACAGCTCTCCCTCAGTGTTTTATGGCAGTTCCCCCTCCCGCCTCCCCCTTCTACCTTAAACAGTCTGGATTTGTTTTGCTTGTATAATTAGGCAATAGCAGCTGATTGGGTTGGAATCCATGGCATTATATCATCCCGAGAGCTGCCTCGATTGATGGACAAGAGAGGCAACAGCCTGTTTATCTGCCAGAGCTCCAAACGGGCCTGCCTGTGCCATGCACACGGCAAAGTGCATTAGTGCAGCTTTTTTAGAATTCTTTGAGAGCAGATATACTGCTAAGGCACTTGAACTCTATTATGATGTCAAGCTTCTGCTATTTTCTATTATCCTTAGGAAGAAAGCAAAAGAAATCCCCTATATGGTTTCATTAAAAGGGAATCTATCATTTGAGAATAATTGTGCCCACAGCCCTTAATGTGCTGTCGAACCTGTACAAATTAAAAGAACCATTATCAAAGTCAGTGCAGTATTTATATACTCAGCCATCTCTTTGTTAAATAATTGCAATAATGGTGCACAGCAGCAGTGCTGAAAATGTGTTTTACTGACTTATTTCCTTCCAGCAAGAGAAGATACAGCTATCTTCTTCTATCAGCCAAGATCTGGATTTAATGACTTGCCCTCTTTCCTCCCAGCCTTCTCTCTCTGGTCACTTAAGAGCTGCAACTCTTTTTTCCCCATATATCCCACCCTATTTTTGCCCTCAATTGCTCACTATTATCTCCTGCTGTGAACATCTTCTGCATAAAGTCTCTTGGTACAGCTGGCAGTGTGAGGCACCCCAAGGATGGCTGTATGTGAGGATGCTAAAAAACCCAGGGAAGAAATATCCCACAGAGCCGGGAGTTTTTTTCACTGATTTAATTGAGACTTAGAGACTTCACTGGTTGCCTGTAAAGCTGTGCTTGCTAGTTCAACCATACCCTTTCCAGCAAAGTAGTTTAAATTTTCTGCAGGAACTCCTGTGGAATTAGAGTTGAATAATTCCATGAGTTGATTCAGATTAGAAATTAGAAAGAAACTCTTCCCTGTGAGGGTGGGCAGGCCCTGGCACAGGGTGCCCAGAGAAGCTGTGGCTGCCCCTGGATCCCTGGAAGTGCCCAAGGCCAGGTTGGACCCGGTCTAGTGGAAGGAGTCCCTGCCCATGACAGGGCTTGGAACTGGGTGATCTTGAAAGTCTCTTCCAACCCAAACCATTCTGTGCTTCTATGACTCTGTGATATTTGCACAACAAGACAAAAACTAATGTACCCACGCATTTGTTCACAACCAGATTAATTTACCACCATACTTCAAAATATTTCCTTCTTTTTGAAGTGGAAAAGCAAAATGGAGTTTTCTTGCTGCCTAACCACTCCCACAAGTGTTTCAGTGTCCCTGTACTTCAGTCCCTCTGTGGTTTTGTGACAGGGCAATGAGGTGGCCTGAGCTCCCAGCAGCTCTGGTGGCTCAGGAGGGGCAGGCTCAGGCTCTCCTGGTGAGGATTCCCTGGTGCCTGACAGGAACTGAACTCAGGATGCTTCAGCCTCACTTGAGCTGCTGGTGGGATGCATTTCCGAACCCCGACTCCCTGTTTTAATGCACGGTTTAGGAACTAACGGGAGCTTGCCACATCAGGTGAGATGGTCGAAGGTCTTGAAAGATTGGGTGTAGGGAAGGATTAGTGTTGGACAGAAGAACAAACAAGAACTTATTTGCTGAAGCACCTCTCCTGAAAAGAAGCTCTTCTCCCTTTCATTCTCACTGCTCTTCTCTCTGTTGTGCAGCCACCCAGGAGCTGAAATGAGGGAAAGAATGAAATGCATATTTGAATGAAAATTTCTGTAGCCACAGAAATGTCATGGGTCACTCTGGTTCTCACCTTCAAAGGCTGCTCAGGTCTCTATTAAAAAGCAGTTTGTTTGTTTATCAGAAGATACTTTTAGCATCAAATGAGGCAGCAGAACCGTGCAGGCTGTGCTGGGAAAGGGGCTGCAGGGCTTTGCTGGCTGCTGTGTCTCGGAGCAGAGACAGAGCACTGATGGAGAGAGATGTGCAGGAAGATTAAATTTCCTTGGGAGAAGCTGTGCCTGGCCTGGCTGGGGCTCTCAGGCTCATTTTCATAAATAACAGATCTATTGTGACATTACAGTGAGTATTTTTCTCTTGCCTGAGATGGCGGAATGAACCAAGCAGCAGCACTTGGCTAAACAGGTTCTTTCCACTCAGCTGTGTAAAAGGTGCCTGCCTTTTACACTTGTAAATATGAGAGAGAAAATGGTGTCATCAGCCTGTAATAAAGCATTCCAGTCTCAGATTGCCATCTGTCAATGATATTTTAGCTCATTTTCTTTCAGGGAAGAAAGTGAGCTTGTTTTCTTTAATCTCCTGACAAAATTCTAGTTATTTACAGCATTGGATTTTCCTAAAAAAAAAAAAGATTATGCTGCAGCCACGGGAAATATTTGACCAAATAGGTTTTTTTGCCTTTGTTTCACTGCATTAGCTTATTTCAAAGGAGGAAAGAAAAGCTTAGCTGGTGTTTTGTGGAGGCTGCTAAAAGTTTTTTACTTGCCAACTCTTCTGTCTCTGCAAAAAAAAAAAAAAAAAAAACCCCAACAAACCCATGATACAGAATTATCAACCTCACACCCTTTAGAAGTTATAAAACCGAGACAACCCAGGACTGATTTTTTAAAAAGTCAATTTTTGCACCATATTTTCATGCTTTTATTTGCTCTCTGCTTTGAGCCTCAGCTCACTGAAGATGCTCTATCATTTGGGTGCCATCAGGATAGAAACTTTGTAGGGGAAAATAGGGCTTTGCTTTTACCTCCAAGAACAGAGACTCCAAATAAACCCCTGAGCAGGTACCAGTTATGGTCCCAGTTTTGGGGGAGATGCCCAGGAACAGGAGTGGAGGAAAGAAAAGTAGTTATGGGGAAGAAGAGGGATCCTTCCCCATATTTTGCCTTCTGATGGCCAGGGGTGTCTCAGCAAGTGACAAGTGGGGTGTGAGTAAATAAAACAATGTGCAGTGGCACAGTCCCTTCCATCTTTCTAATCCCTTCTCAAGGAGTGTGATCCTCATCCCACATACACCACCTGCGTTCAGCCAGCTGAGGCAGGAGCAGGAATTTAGCATTTTAATTAAACTCCAGGGACTCTGGTGAGATCAAATCCCATCTCCTGGAAGGAGGCAGGGAATGCACCTGGAGGCAGCCACGTGCAGCTACTGATGTGCAGATTTGAAATCTGGGAAACAGTTCCCATTGGAATTACTCTTTCCTAAATATTGCAACTTCCATTTACCAAAGTAGCCGGTATTGGAAAGAATCGGCTCTAAAGCCCATTATTCTTTTCACTACCAGCTAATGAATTTTCCCTCTGCCCTTCTCCATCACTTTTCTTTTAGCAAGAGGCTTTTTTTCATATTACTTTCAGCCATCTCTGGTGTTGGAGCTTTGATATCTCGTTAGTACAATCTGTAAATACGACTCTGCAGACATTGCTCAAGGGCAGACTTTGACCCTCAGCACTCCAGCAGCTCCTGCTTTAGAAAACACATCTACAAAGAGCTGCTTACAGCTGGGGCTGAGAGCTGGGGCTGCAGCAAAGAGTTAAATGTGAGCGGTGAGAAGTGGAATGTGATGGTGGCCAAGTTTATCCCTGTCACACACAGTTGTTTTGGCATAAAAATACTCTATTATGTCAAAGTGTTGCCAACTCTTGCAGTTTTAATACGGTTCACACGTTATATTTGTTTGGGCTTTTTCCCTTAAAGTCCTGGTTCCTGGAGTTCTGCCAGTGCAAGAAATTCAGCTTTTTTTCCACCCTAAAAGTAAGTTTCTACTTCATGGTTAAGAACAAAGCCTTGAAAAGACGATTTAAATTCATTTTAACAACTCAGAAAAGCAGAAGATAAATAACTGAACACATATTATTTTTCTGGAAGATAATACCTCATGTTTTTGTGAGGGCTGACTCGTGACTTTTAAATGCCGGCGGTTGGCAGCACTGTTGTTATAATTTATGACTAAGTTTGATTTTTTTTGGTTTTGTTGTTGTAATCTGTCATATCTACGTCTACATACTATATACACTCCAAAATAAATGCATGTAACTCCTATGTTTGTACTGCAGGAAGGGGTTTCTCTTCCCTTGTGTAGAGATCTATATAGTTCATGGAATAATTAACATTGGAAAAGATCAATCACATCCAAACTTTGGCCATCCAGGACCATCACATCCAAACTTTGGCCATGTACTATAGCGTTCACTGAACCATATTGTGAAGTGCCACATCTGCTTGTTTTTTGAACCATTCCAGGCATTGTGACTCCACCACTTTCCTGGGCAGCTTGTTCCAAATTTTGACCACTTTTTCGGTGAAGAAATTTTTCCAGTGAAGAAATATCCAACTTGAGTCTTCCCTGATGCAACTTGAGGACATTTCCTCTTGTCCTATGGCTTGGGAGAAAAGACAGATCCCCCATCTGGCTCAACCTCCTTTCAGGTGAGTGTAAAGGGTGATAAAGAGCCCCTGAGCCTCCTTTTCTCCAGGTAAACCCTCATTCCCTCAACTGCTCCTCATAGCTCTTATGCTCCATAATACATAATGTATCCAGATATATCCAGATATCCAGTCCAGAGACAGTGTGAATTTCAGGGAGAGGAAAAAACCAGCACAACAGAGGTGCAGTTTTAATTTCAGAACAGTGTGTCTGTAAGAGTGTGGAAAAGATGGGAGGCCCAGCAAACATCTTCCTCCACTCCACAACAAGCTAATCTATTTCACTTGGCAATGGGGATTTTTTGGCCCTCCTCATAATAATTTAAAGATTTGCCTCATTTGCAGTTGGGGATGAGCTAGTGCAGAAGGGATGCCACCTCTGGCACAACATCAAGGGCTGCTGAGCAGCTCTGGAAAAAGCCAGCAGGGCTCCTCAGTCCCAACATCTGCCTTCAGGACTGGGTGTTTTTACACTTTTTAAAATGAACTGACCTTGTAAAGTCAGGTTTTGTGCTGAAGGAGGTTGCCTCCATCATAAAACATAAATCTTGACCTCCTCTGTTCCAGGCCAGATTGGACAGGGCTTGGAGCAACCCGGTCTAGTGGAAGGTTCCCTGTTCATGACAGGGGATTGGAATGAGATGAACTTTAAGATCCTTTCCCACCCAAACCAGTCCTAAGATTAGTCCAAACCAGATTCTAAGATTATAGCTGAAACAGCATTAACTGACCCAATCCACAGCCAGCCATTCCAGAGGGATGATGCTGCAGGGATCTCTGGTTTGGCAAACCCTCCCTGTTCAGGCTCCACTCCTGGTGCCATCCTGGCTAAAAAGGCACCCAGACAAGAACGTTGGTAGAAGAAAAACAGGATTCAGTCTTGGCTTTCCTTCCTACAGCTTCTGCTTTGTTCACCTCCAGGAACTTCTGTCCTCCCCATAAATAATCCCAAACAGAACAAATCCATATGTATCATAGACGTATTTATTTACTGATGCTACTGCAAAGCAGGACATTCTATAATAAAATATATTTCAGAAAATTGCATTCTGAGCAGGATGCAGAATGCAATTAACAGAGTCCCTTCCATGCTGCAAATACAGGATTTCCTGTGTGAGTGAATCGCTTGCTCAGTAGAACTCTTAGTGGGGGGCTTTATTTCAGCAAAGCCTTGGCATTGCAGCAAAAATCTGCTCAGGAATCTATTCAGTGAGCAAAATCTATTCAGGAAGCACAAGAAAATGTACAGAAATAGCAACATCGTACCCCCAAATATGCTGAACAATCAGGGCAAAGCAGCATTTACTTCACTGAGAACGTCCTGTGAGTGGCCACAGGGAGAATAAAAGGGATACAGAAAGTGCTGTGGCAGAGTTCTGGCTCTCCCTTGGCCCGGGGTATTTAGCCCTGCCCATCCCAGCAGTCCCAGTTCCAGGTGGGACCAGGCTGGGAAATGGCCTTGGAGTGTCTTACACACCTACCCTGCAATTAGCCTCCTGTATTTCCTAATCACACAGCTCTCAGTCACACCCTCCAGTATTAGGGCTACTTCTGAAGCCCAGCTCCAATATTTTCCTGGCTCTCAAGTCTCCTGAGGGCCCCCCCCTTCCAATCCTGGTGGCACATGATCCATCAGCTCTCCACGTGCTCCTTGAACCAGCAAACAGGGAGCTGGTCCAGTGCTAATAAACACCCTGCAAGAGCCAGGAGAGGCTGTTTGAATGCCTGCAGAAATAATATTGGAAATTTGATTTACAGTTTTCAGAGCCTCCTAAGGATTACGTCTCAAAATTAAGAAGGGAAAACTTATTTTTAACATCTTGGAGGATGAATAGAAAGCAGAGAGCGCTTGCGTTTCCTGCTTAACTTACACCTTTGCTCCTCTCTGTCTAAACATAGTCTTGGTACTTCATTATTTCAGCCTGGAAAATTCCTGAAGGTGGACTAGCTGGAAAAATCTGGGGTAACATTTAGTTTAAGCTTTCAGACTGAAAGGTATTTGCATTGATTTCATCCTACACAATTAACCCACTTTTCAGTGATGTTCTCCCTTTGTTTTGGTAAAACGCCACAAATTTAACCTTGTCTGTATGTAAAATTTGGGGCCAATAAAGAATTACTTCAATTAAGTAATTTCCTCATTTTTCCATTATAGACATTGGGGGTTTTGTGGGTTGGTTTTGTTGTTGTTGTTGTTGTTGTTTTCAGTCTGGGGTGGATTTTTTAGTGTTTTTTTTGGGTTTTTTTAGGATTTAAGTAAACATCTCAATGAAAAATGTTATGTAATTTCAGTCCTGAAAAGTAAAAGAAAATTATGTTATCTTGTTTTTGATTCAGAAGACCTCATTTCATGGATACAGAATACCAAGAGCTGGTTCCCTACAAATAAAACACCCAGCTGGAAAATCAATGTACAGGCTGCATAACATAAATATTTACACTTTAGGTGTTTTGTATGACAATTTTATTGTTAAGAAATGTTAAAATTTTTAATAGTCTTAAGGATTTTTGGTCTGCTGATGTTGGTTATTCTATAACAGCATAAAAAAAGAGACCCAGGCCCTTTATTTGTCTGATAGGATCTCNGTTGTTGTTTTCAGTCTGGGGTGGTTTTTTTAGTGTTTTTTTTGGGTTTTTTTAGGATTTAAGTAAACATCTCAATGAAAAATGTTATGTAATTTCAGTCCTGAAAAGTAAAAGAAAATTATGTTATCTTGTTTTTGATTCAGAAGACCTCATTTCATGGATACAGAATACCAAGAGCTGGTTCCCTACAAATAAAACACCCAGCTGGAAAATCAATGTACAGGCTGCATAACATAAATATTTACACTTTAGGTGTTTTGTATGACAATTTTATTGTTAAGAAATGTTAAAATTTTTAATAGTCTTAAGGATTTTTGGTCTGCTGATGTTGGTTATTCTATAACAGCATAAAAAAAGAGACCCAGGCCCTTTATTTGTCTGATAGGATCTCTAATACATATATGAATATTGAAGGTAAGTAACTGCATCGGGCTCCATTCGAAGAGAAATTCATTGCTGCAGCAAAGGTTTTCCATCATATTGCTGTGATTTGATAATTTCAGTGCTGCTGGTCAGGGAGTCTAAGGCAAAAGCTCAGAGAATTATCAGCTAATAGCTCCTGAAGGCCTGCAGCTGATATTAAACTTGAACTTTTATGAAACCGGATTTTCTGCTACAAAGAGGCAAAAAAGCACATTGAGTCTGTGCTAAATGAGAAAACAGTTTTTCTCTTTGCATGGGGAGCAGGTTATTCACTGCTTCCACACTTGCCCTGCCAGACCCTGGGCTAGCATCGAGCAGTATCTGGCCAGTCCAGATTGCAGAGCTGGTGCTGCCATGGCTGTGCAAAGGTAAGGGGAGGGGAGACCTCAGCACTTGGCTTCTGAACTGGTGGATGCGACCACAGAATCCCAGAACTATTTGCATTGGAAAAAACCTTTGTTCCACCCCTGCCATGGGACACTTTCCACTATCCCAGATTGCTCCAAGCCCTGTCCAGCCTGGCCTCGGACACTTCCAGGGATCCAGGGGCAGCCCCAACTTCTCTTGGTGTTGGTGTCAGGGTAGTTGAATAGAAAATGTTCTGCAAAAAATGTGACAGCTACAAGTGCTGTGGGCCAACGTTAAAATTAGTAATGGTGTACCCACAGTGGCTGAGGGGAAAATAAATTCTCGCAACACAGAGCCTTGATTCAATGTTTGTTGATGTGAATGAGAGGTTTATCACTTCTTTCAGTGGGCTCAAGGGCAGAACTTGTAATAATAAACAATTTAATAAAGAACTCATAATTGGGCAAGCCTGAAGAAATAAAGAGTGTAAGGAAATAATCAAGAAGTAAAAAGCTGATGGTTTATAACCTGCACCGGCACATTCTTGCACTGAGCTTGTGCACTGAGCCCACAGTGGGAACAGAGAGAGAGACTCCAGTTGCTGCCTTGTTGGGTACACAGACCCATAGAATGGTTGGGGTTGAAAGAGACTTTAAAGCCCAACTCATCCCACCCCCTGCCATGCACAGGGACACCTTCCACTGTCCCAGGCTGCTCCAAGCCCTGTCCAGCCTGGCCTTGGACACTTCCAGGGATCCAGGGGCAGCCTCAGCTTCTCTGGGCACCCTGTGCCAGGGCCTCCCCACCCTCACAGGGAACAACTCCCCTTCTGTATACCAAATCTTGTATAGCTCTTCGAGTCTGAACCCATTCCCCCTTGTCCTGTCACAGCAGCTCCTGATGCAGGGTCCCTCTCCAGCATCCTTGGACACTGGAAGGCTGCTCTGAGGCCTCCACACAACCTTCTCTGCTCCAGGCTCGATACTGAGACAAAGAAAAGTGACATTCTTGCCATCTTTTACATAAACCAGAAAAAATGCGGCATTTCTGAGAACCCACCCAAAACCACATGAGAAAGGCCTTTGAAATAATAGTGGCTATTTTGACTGACCTTCTTTTTTAATGTATCTGAGGTATATGAAAAGCTGCTTCATGAAAGCATCCCACTGCAAACTCAATTATTTCAGTGCCACGGTTGTGTCAACTGGCATTTGTGTGCTCCCTTTGTGGCTGGCATGAGGAGAATAAATCACACCCCACACGACCCTCTAATCACTCACATTTTCCAGAAGAGCTCTTAGCAAGCTAAATGAAGCACGGTGAGCAGGCTTTAACCTGTTCAGCCTGCAGGTAGGTGTTGGAGTGAGAGTTTTAGTGCAGAATGAGCAAATCTGGACCAGCTGCTTGCAGAACCTCCACCTCACCCCGTCCTGTGGAGACTCCCAGGTCCTGGAAGTGGGGAGGGATTCTGAATTTGCAGCTATCCTGCTCCCAGGAGGCAAGGCTTCAAGGAGGAAATTTAGATGGCAAAGTATGGGCATTCTGGCAGCAGGGTCAATCCTCTTTTTTATAAATGATCATGTGTTTGTCCATTCTCTTCAAAATACAATTCAAAGCACAGTCAGGAATCCCCACAGTGCCATGAACCAAGAGGCATCTGAGGACTGGAAAACACCTGGATTGTCAGTCTCCAGAGGAGAGAAAGGAGGAGGAAACCTCACAGGTTTGCTGCCTTCTGAAAGGTCTGTGTGAACAAAAAGGGACAATCTGTGAGTGAGGGCAAAGCTTTGTAGACAGAAGTAATGGCCTCTATTAGCCATTTATGTCCCAATTAATATATTTGTGTAAAAAAAGCCTGATGAGATGTTAATTAACCACAGAGGCTTTTAGAGCGAGATGATGTTTCAGGATGCAACACTTTCATAGGGTGTCCTTTGTCCCAGAAGCATTTTGGATGTTTTCTGTTAGAAATCTCAGTTAACCAAAGCAGTTTGAGGGAGGGCTGGTTGCAGCAATGTCATGGCACATCACTCTTGTGGTTTACAGTTCATCTCCTAATTGCTCCCAGTCAGAGTAGAGAAACCCAGAAGCTTTCAGTTGTGGTTATAAAAATATTGGATTACATAAAAGACAAATTAGGCTCATATTTTTCCTAATTTATAAGCTTTTTTTTTCCTAAGTTTCTCTGATTGCTGTGGAAAAAAAAAAAAAAAAAGAAAAAAAAAAAGAAATCAATCCTCTTGCTGTCTTGCTTGTGTTTTTTAAGAGTGCCCAGATGGGATTATAGGGACCAGCTGGGCAGGGCTGGGGGAGGCAGTTAGACAAGGGGAGGGAAGCAGAGAGGGCATTGAACCCAGGTGAGAGCAGGGAGCCAGGTGTTTGTGATCATGGAAACAATAAATTCCCAGGGAGAGGTGGGGACTGTGTGCATTTTGTTGTGTTGCAGGAGCCTTGGGTGGAGGATTCACCTGGCTGGGCAGGGGAAGCAGGATGAGAAATACCTAAAAAATTTTCAAATTCTGGGCTTAGTTTGATGTTTTGTACATTTGCTGTTGTAGAAAAGTTAATTAGTCTGACTTCCATGCTGCTGAAACCTGACTCTTTCAGCTCAAAAGCTGGTTTAGTCTTTTGTGGTGCTCTGCTCTAAAGGAGAGGTCTAGGAAAGTTTGCCTCAAAGCCATGAGGATTCCTGATCCTGTATAGTCTCNTGGGTTGTTCTTAGGGCAGAGGGAGCCCCTGTTGGATACAGGGAGGGGATGCTCTGCACAGGTGGGCACTGAGGACTCCAGGCTGGGGAAGCTGCTGAGAAGAGGCTCAAAAAGGGCCTTTCCAGGAGATGTGGGGACTGTGTTGGGTTGGCAGCAACACAGAAATTTTTTAGCCTGGATTTTTCCTGCTTGTGGATGGGGGTTGGAACTGGCTGAACTTTAAGGTCCCATCCAAACCATTNGTGGGCATGTACCCAGTGGTATTTGCCCTTCTGTGCTTTGAATTTTATCAAAAGGAAAGAGTGCTGGAAGGAAATTAGGTATGAGTCTAACTTACTCCAGGTCAGCTTGGTTAATTAAAGAGAAAATCCAGCCTGCAGCAGAGTCCAGTGGGGTGTAAAGCATAGAGAACAAGGTAAAAAATATATTTAAAAATAGCCTCTTTTGATCATCACAGAGTTCCCATTCTTAAGTGAAATCCTTTTGTCCACCAGGCCAAACAAATCCTGCCACTTTCAGTGGGAGTTGGGTGTTTGAAGCTGCAGGGACAGACAGTGCTTCCCTGCCTGCCTGGCTTGGTGGTGCTGGCTGGGGGTTTTGGGAAGAAGGCGCCTGTGGGATGCCCTGGGAAGGCTGACCTGAAACAGAGACTGGACAGAGCTGGAGAATAAAGTAGGGATCTATTGAAAGGCCTTTAGGATACGCCTTGGGCAGGGCAAGAGCCTGACCAGGGCTACACCCAAGACGGTCACAAAATGGATGGCCGGTCACGAGGTCTTACATTTTTGTAAGTTTTGGTCTATTTGCATATTGGGGTTTAATTGTCCAATTACAGCTTCAGGCTGTGAGGTCCCATCCTTCTTGTTCCTCCCTTCAGCCCAGCCTTGTTTGTGCCTTTGGGCCTGAAGGTTGTCCTTGGTCTGCAGCAGGAAAGGATTTGTTTTGTCTACCAACCCTGCAAAGAAAGCTGACTGACACTTAATAGGCTCAGAACTGCACCCCTAGGCAGCACAGAATCTGAAAAACATCAGAGCTAAAGCTTAAGGCATCATGTGGGTTGTTCTTAGGGCAGAGGGAGCCCCTGTTGGATACAGGGAGGGGATGCTCTGCACAGGTGGGCACTGAGGACTCCAGGCTGGGGAAGCTGCTGAGAAGAGGCTCAAAAAGGGCCTTTCCAGGAGATGTGGGGACTGTGTTGGGTTGGCAGCAACACAGAAATTTTTTAGCCTGGATTTTTCCTGCTTGTGGATGGGGGTTGGAACTGGCTGAACTTTAAGGTCCCATCCAAACCATTCTGAGATTCTCTGATAAAACCAAACCTGCAAAGACCTTGTGTGTGGGGAAATAGTGGTAGGAAAGAGGCCTCTTTCAAAATCCCCTCTTAGTTCTGCTCTCTTTGTTTCCTCTCTTTTACAGCTGTGTCTGTTTAGTGTTTGCTCAAAGAAAAAGCGTTGTTTTTCTTTTAAACTTCAATCCTCTCAGGGGATCTAGGTGCATCTACCCGAAAGCTGTGCCTCATGACGAATCCTACCATGTCTATTTAGTTGGGAAGGTGATTCTGAGCCTTATTACTCATGATGAAACAGAGAGCTGGCTAAAAAAATACAAAGATATCGAAGTTATCCTTTGAACTCATGTTTTGACTTGAGGGATTTCTTCCTTCTAAGCCTGCTTGCTGTTTTTTTTTTCTTCATTTCTGATGAACTTTCTAGTAATGAGAATGCAAGTTATTCAGAAGGGTTTATAAAGGTTGACAGTGAATTATTATTGGTCCATTGGGTGTTTAAATTGCAAATATTATACTCAAAATCAAGCTTTAGAAGCAAGCTCTTCTTGAAAGATTTATGGTTACAGTCACAGAGGGTGTGATAAATTTAACATGGAATACAAAGCTGTGTCAGTCGTGGCTTTCCTTACTGGATTCCTCCTTGCATTGGTTGTGATAGCTGTTCTTGAGTCTTCAGCAAATGTGAGTGCATGACCCTGGCNGAACTGGCTGAACTTTAAGGTCCCATCCAAACCATTCTGAGATTCTCTGATAAAACCAAACCTGCAAAGACCTTGTGTGTGGGGAAATAGTGGTAGGAAAGAGGCCTCTTTCAAAATCCCCTCTTAGTTCTGCTCTCTTTGTTTCCTCTCTTTTACAGCTGTGTCTGTTTAGTGTTTGCTCAAAGAAAAAGCGTTGTTTTTCTTTTAAACTTCAATCCTCTCAGGGGATCTAGGTGCATCTACCCGAAAGCTGTGCCTCATGACGAATCCTACCATGTCTATTTAGTTGGGAAGGTGATTCTGAGCCTTATTACTCATGATGAAACAGAGAGCTGGCTAAAAAAATACAAAGATATCGAAGTTATCCTTTGAACTCATGTTTTGACTTGAGGGATTTCTTCCTTCTAAGCCTGCTTGCTGTTTTTTTTTTCTTCATTTCTGATGAACTTTCTAGTAATGAGAATGCAAGTTATTCAGAAGGGTTTATAAAGGTTGACAGTGAATTATTATTGGTCCATTGGGTGTTTAAATTGCAAATATTATACTCAAAATCAAGCTTTAGAAGCAAGCTCTTCTTGAAAGATTTATGGTTACAGTCACAGAGGGTGTGATAAATTTAACATGGAATACAAAGCTGTGTCAGTCGTGGCTTTCCTTACTGGATTCCTCCTTGCATTGGTTGTGATAGCTGTTCTTGAGTCTTCAGCAAATGTGAGTGCATGACCCTGGCAGGAAAAGCCTTTGGGAGGCTGTGGAAATCATCACCTGATATAGGAAGAGAGAAAAATGATGTTTGTGTGTCTGGGGCTCTGCTGGTGGCAGCAGCTCTCCTCTGTGTCCACCCAAAAGGGGAGAAGAAGAAAGGGATGAAATCAGAAGCGAGTTCCAACCTTGAGTAAGGGTGGAAAAGACATTCAAGATCATAAAGTCCAACCTTTTAATGGTGCCCTTCACATGTGCTCCCAGTTACACCTATGTCAGCAAAACCAAAGGAAAAACTCAACCCACTTCCAACTAATGCAAGCTCCATTACCAGCTGTGTGGTTGGCAATTTATTTTTATTACAGACTGGCTGGGCTTTTGGGGAGTTTTCTTCAGAAGTTGGTTGAATTTGCTAAATGTTCCTCACCTGGAATTCATTGCTCATTGTGATTCTATTGATGCTGTGGTGGCAGGGGCTGATCTGCTGCAGCTGGAATTTGTTCCACACCCCATCCAAATCCTGAACCATTTAAAATCCCACCTACCCTGAGTAAATTGCTGGGTAGGGATATATTTCTTATGTTCTGTTATTCATATAGACCAAAAGTAATCAAAGTTGCCTTTCTATCCCTTTTGTTTTGTGCATTTCGAGGTGTCATTTACAGCACATCTCTGGTGCTCTGCCCATCTCTGAAATAATTAGGAGATTATTTTGGTCAATATGACTGAACGATGATTTAATGCTTTTCAATGGTGAGCTGCGTTAGTGACTCTTTAAGGATTAGAGGCTTAATGAAATGCACACATCAGGGTGGTGATTTAATCTTTTTCTCATAAAAATCTTCACAACAAGATAATAAACCGTAAGAATAAAAATCATTTTGACAAACCTGTCTAGCTTTCAGGCTGTGAAAAGTCTGAGTTAATTACCTGCGGGCCCCTTCTGTTATACTGAGGATTATTGAAAGGGCAGCTTCCAGGAAAGGTGCAAAGTTCCCAGGTAGGCAATTGCAGTTCAAGGCTGGGAATGAAGAAATCTCCTTTCCATCCAAACCAAGACATGGATCCTCAAATGTATCCCCATGTGTGTTTGCCAACAAGTGGTTTTAAATTTTCCGGTGTTTATTTTTAAAAGAAATCCTCAAATGTCATACTGGAAAGAATGTCTTATGAATCAAGTAGCTTTTCAAAATTTAATAGGACAGCTGCTCATTAGCACCTTGTCTGGGGTGGCAGCTCTTGTTTTTTGAAACAGCCTTGTCTCATTCCTGTTGGTCAAAGTTTCTCTCTCTGGGTTGTCAAGCTCAGCTCCTCCAAGGCTGACAGAGCAGTGGAAGGTTTGAATTTGGCAGCTGCCCAATGGCCTGGGTGAAAAGTTTGGTGTCTCAGTCCAGTTTGCAGCAGACAGAGGTTTTTTGTCCTGGGCATGTGTTTTTATCTTTGTTGCCTGCACTGGAAGCCCTTTTATCTTCTCCCTCTCAAGTGGGGGACACAGCGAAATGATGGTGAACATCATTCTTGGAAGTAACCAACTCCTCAATGGTGCTGGAGAAGGAATTTTCAACACACGCAAAAAAATAAGTATATAGTTACTCATTTATAACTCAAAAAAGGTTTCTAAACTCAGGCAGGAGCTCCTGTGCTGATCTGTTCCAAGCTGTGCTGCCCCACCACTCCAGGTTTTTCCCCTTTGCCCTCATCCCCCTTTTGCTGGGTACTGTTGGAGTTGATCTCCCATCTCCATAGGAAATGATGGCAGATCCCCAAAATGCCCTTCAGATAAGGTAAGAAAATGACTGGAGACATTGCAGACATGCAGAGAAGGGCTAACACCTGGGCTTGGGAGCATAGAAGAAACAGATAATCCAATAGAAAGGTAAATGCTGCATCTTGAGTAGCAAACTGGAATTTAAATGCAACAAATTTTCAGTTTTTAGAAGTAGACTTGAAAGAAGGAGGAATAGAAAAATAGTTGATTTTTTTTCCTCATTAAACAATGCTCTGCACTTTTCATATTGTCCCTTCTTTCCTTGGAGAGCTTTTTGAGAGTCAATGAATTGCTTTGTGAGTGGTTATAAAGTGGAAAGTGCCCCTTAAATGGTAAGATTTTTTGCCAGAAGTAATACAGCCCCACGGTTTAGGGTGAGTACAGTAAGCTTTTATAATTCCATCTCTTTTGTCTGTCTCTTGTTCTCCCCCTCCCCAGCTCTAAAACTTTGGGGTGGCAGCATCTCCTTTGTTAGATTTATATAACTGCTCAGGGAGGAACAGAACTTGCATAGGGGAAATCTCATTTATCACTGGCACTGCTTCTAAACTTGGACTTCTAAGACAGATGTGAGGAGGATGAACAAGACTCCAGGGAGGTTGAAATGTATTTTCTTAGGGATAATGGCAAGTCTTCCTAGAGAACTCTCTCTTGTTTCTGTAGACTGGATACCTCAAGCTGCTATCCTGACACCTCTCTCTGTATTTTTGTCTTCCTGGTAATCAAAGCTGAAATGATTCTCAGAATTACTACATTTAAATGAACTGCTGGCTGGTGCTGTGATTCAAGGATGATTTTTTTAAAAAATAGTAATTTTGAGGCTGAAGTCTATTCTGGGCTGGACTGTAATACAGAATAATCTGCTGGCTATCCAAGTAAATTCTTGTTCATTATTTCAACATTTACTTGGCTTTGATACTGTGGCTAAAACTAAGATAATCAGGTTTTGAAATCTGATTTAGAAAAGGCAAAATATTTTTTAGTTTCATTTGAAAGCAGACAGAACATGAATAAACCCCTTTTATCAGGGATCTGTACTAAAGCAAAAAACTCAGAAGCTGGTTTTTGACTCTGCTTCCATAAAAAGCAAATGCCACTGCTTGTTTAATATTTTCTCACTAATGAACCCAAATGTTGTGACCTGGGTCTGTGAATGTGCTTGATTTGTAATCAACTTCATCTGACAAGCTGTACTGCTGCCTTTTTTGTTGTTTATTTTTGAGGGGATGTGATGCTTGAAATGGTTCTTTTCATCTTCGAGATGCTCCCAGCAACTGTGTGTGCTCTGCTAACGAGCCACGCTGCCCCTGCCTTTATGTTTGCTCACTGGCAGTGCTGCCAGCTCCGTGTATGGAATAAAGCAGCTAATTCCAAGCAGTGTTCTGAGGCCAAATCCATGCTTTGGGTGGGAATTGAAGGGTTGCATGGATGAGATCTGATGAATAGGCAGGATGACAAGGATGCTGAAGTGATGCCATATGGTCTGGAAGGGGGATTACTATACTTTTTATGTTTGTAGTATGATCAATAGCCCAATGAAGCTGCCTGTAATGAGGAAAACCCAGCCATGGGAAAATCCTGATCTTACTGTGGGTTGGTTACCAGGAGTGGGTAATCACCTGCTGCCTTATTCTCAGGTTGCTCCAGAAGGAAATAATGACAAACAGAAATGAGCTTTTCCTCAGTATGTCTGGCAATAAAAGCTGTTCCCTCTTCAGAAGTGCAGCAACCTCAGAAATCAGGAGATGAAAGTGCAGACCTGTGAAGGATCTTGAGAGCAGTGCCTGACAGAGAGGCTGCACTGGGGGATGTTTCAAGTTTGGTTTCAGGTGAGGAGGCAAGGAGAGACTGAGGTTCTGTGTGCAGGGGAGTTTATTTAAAGAGTGGCAGCACAAATCTCATTACGGGGTGTGCTGCAGGATAGACCCGTCTGTGGCATTAATAATGAAAATTCAGAGGTGATTGCTGG